>OZ010711.1:16883306-16890806 GCA_963932345.1 Ophion ventricosus
GGCAAAATAACCAAAGCCTTTATAATTGCCTCAACGGTGCCTCATAAAAATTATTGCAGCCATATGCGTAGGTGCGTGTGTGTGGACTGTGGAAAAGAAATGTGTTATTTCAATACATTTGAGGCTTAGAATTCTGTCGCATATTTTGACACGTTTAATCCCGCGTTGTTCCAATGAACGAACTGCATGCATGTTGGTTCAAGGCATCACAGCCCGTCTACTAAACGCATAGTTTAATTATTATATTTAATCGATCTCGTTAGTTTTTATGCCACAAATTCTTTAGTCTAGCAATTTATACTGATTTACCCCTGTAATAGCAAAGTCTGGTAGTATTGGGGAAATCACTACTAGGGAATCTACAACTACATCCCTTAAATGGTTACGTGGGTTTCGCAGCCAAAAAAAGCACATTTTCTCTATTTAAAAAAAATATAATATATAAATTATTTTATTCAAAATGTTAAGCACATAAAAGAGCAACATTTCAACAATATTTTTTAAAAAATGTCATCAAAAAATTTGGAAAATTCAGCCGATGGGACCTGGTTTCCGGAGACCCCTAAAAAAAGTGTCCTCGTGGTGGTCAGGATAACTCACGATAGCTTTATCTGAAATTAAAAAACCAAATTTTTTCTGTTAGTAGATACGTATAACTCGTAATTGAACGAAGGATTAAAAAAAAATTGAAATTTGAATTTTTGGTAGAGTTGTATGCAAAATAGTTCAATTTTTTGTATAATTTACACTACGTATAGCCTTGTAAAATTAGTTGTAATCGAAAAAAAAACCTTCGTTCAATCACTAGTCAATGCCAATTTGAAGAAATGTGCAAAATTTCAATAAAATCGGTGCATTAGTTTTTGAGAAATCGTGTCCACCGACTTTAAAAATACTGTTTAAGAACAATGCGTATACCTCCGTCGCTCCCGGCCGGTCTTTCCCAACGGAGGAAATTCCCAAAGGCTCTCTCTCCTAGACTTTTACTCCGATTGACTTAAGACTTTGGGAGAATATTCTAGACATATTGCACTATTAAATAATCAAATTTAAAAAATGGATTTTTAAAATTTTTCAGACCCACCTAACCCCTCAAAGGCCCTTACTTAGTCTCCGTACTTGGACCATAGTTTTAGTCAACCTACCTACCCTACCATTCCCTAATAGGGGCCCGGTCCGGCTCTTTTATGGAAAACCCTACTATGGAATCCACAAACAATCCCTTGAAGGCCCCGATTCGTATTAGGGATCTCTTGCCAATTTTCCGCACGGGAATGTATTTTGGATGCACTCGCGTAAGACGTTCCACGGTTTTGTCTCCGTCTCGAGACTGATATTCTCTCCAGTGAATAAAAATTCGAGTACAAGGACAACGACCATAGAAAGTTGTGAAAAATGTATGTTTCAGCCAGGTTATGGGTTAATCTATAGTGTGAGTTTATATATATATATATATATATATATATATATATATATTAGCCTAGCTGCACTGGTCGCTTTATTCGTATCGATCCCCTAAAGACGTATATACGGTTAACAGTATCGCGCATCGACTTCTATCCCGTGTGTGTGTGTGTGTGTGTGGGGGTGCATGTAGTTGTGGATGCACGTGTACAAGCGAATGTCAATGTACCTGAAGTAATGCGAATTTATGGACGTCTGCTTAACAAAGATGGAATTTACTTTCGTTCAATTTAGCTCGCATCAAGAAAAGTGTAGCGACGAGATAAAAATTTCAGACGTATCGAATCGTCTCGGACATAAAATATATTTTGATCGAACGAAACAATTTTTTTTTTCTCATTCTTTTTAAATACTAGGACTATAGATTTGATGTAGTCGAGTATGATGATGAGTTTGCACTGTTGGAATGCAGTAACATATTTCTTTTAACTGACCAATTTTTCTGGCCTATTGGAATTGCGAGAAATTGGGCAAATATATTTTTTTTATTACCCTCAATGAAGAACTGAAATAAAGATTTGCAACAAAAAAAAAGAAAAGTAATGGAAACGAAGGAAGAAGTTGGGTTAAAGGTGATTTTGGTTGCCGACGATACTTCAATACTGTAAAATTTGCTTGAGGTTTGGAAATAAAAGTCTTTCTGTATCGAATATATTCGATGGAGGAGCGAATTATTCTAGTTCTGAAGCGTGCAGGTAAAGGGCCTAGGGGGATAAGCGTGTAAAACCTGCCCCCGCACGTATCAAGCCTAAATTAGCACCATGCATTGGCATCGATCTGATTTAAAAATTCTCCAAATTTCAACCTCAAAATTGCATTCTTATAAGAGTTGTGGAGATGGAAAGCAAGATCAAAAAAGTAGTTTATCTCGAAAACGGCATAATTGATTTTGATGAAAAAAATGTATGTTATGAACATCGATGAAACTATTTTGTAACATTTTCCAAAAATATTCTGACAACTAATACGAGTGCAAAAAAATGTAACAACTTTTTTTTCTTTGGGGTTATATTTCAAAGGTACACCTCTATTCTTTTTAACAAAAAAAAACCGTGGGATGTTCGCTTCAACATATATTTTTGTGGAAATTTAGCCAAACGGCACCAATCAATTTGAGAATATCAGCAAAGTTCCCCGTGCTCGCAAACACGCGCTCGATATTCTTTTCGGTTAAACCACAGAATCCGATGAATTTCCCTTTCCCTTGATTTTTTTCTTATTACTCCGCGCCCAAAGGAAATGGCGTCGAATGGATTTTCCCCGGGTTTTTCTTTTTTTTTTTGTCTATTTCCTTCAACGGACTGGATGACAGTGGGAATTGGTTGGCGTGTTCTCGGCATCGACGGACAAGGGTTCGAGCTGTATGAAGAGAGCGGGAAAGAAGATGGCAGAGAGGGAGTGACAAAGAGGGTGTGGGAGCGGTAGGAAAAAAACTCTTTTTTGTACCCATACTTCTCACTTCGTTTGCTGATCAATTGGAAGTCTTCCAAGTCCTGTGGAAAATTCCCATTGCAAATCCTCTCAGACAGGAGTGGATAAAGTGAGAGATACCTCAAAGAGCAAGCAAAGAGGGATGTATATCCGACACATGTAGGGCGCAATCGCGCGTATACTGGGTGCGATAATCATAAAAATATATAATTGAAAATCATGGAAAAAACACCCTATGCAGTGAAATTTATGGGCATCTAGCCAATTACATTTTTCATTAAGGCCTTAGGCCACTCTAGAGGCCAAAGAATTTTTATTTAATGCGAGTTTGTAACATTAAAGCTTTGGCGTTTTAGACTAGAAAGTAAGACATTTTCGTATAAATAAGAGATAGGTAATGACAGTTAAGTAAAAGGTGTCTCAAATGACCTGACATTTGAATTTATTAATAAAACGTATTATTTATTTGAAAAGTACGAATATTTTTATTTTAATATAACGTACAAACATGGACATTATGTGTGGAGCACGATATCCGATAAATGGCCGCCTCTTCCCTGTTTGCAAGTGTTCACTCTTTTGACGAAATTTTTAATAACATTTTGGCATAATTGCGGACTAATTTCATTAATGGTGCGTCCAATTGCTTCCTTGAGCTCCGGAATGGTCTGTGCATCATTACCATACATTTTTCCTTTTGCAAAACCCCAAAGAAATAAGTCCAATGGCGTCGAATCGCATGATCTTAATGGCCAATTCGCATCGCCACGGCACGAGATAACACGACCATGAAACTTCGTCTGCAATAACTGCATTGTTTCACATTGCATTTTCACAATTTATATGCGTTGCTCGATCGTGTGATTCTCCATGACTAAATCTCAATACTTCCTGATGCCAGTTGCCAAAGATTAGTACTCTATGTTCGCCACAAAAAAACGGCGCGCAATTTAAAATGTCAGGTTATTTTGAGACACTCTTTACATGCATACATAGTCGATCCTAGAATTTTACACTGGAAAAAAATAAGCTACGGGTTGTGAATTTTTTTACAATTGTTGTCTATTTTCTTTTTGTGTCACAGAACACTGATTTACGTACAACTGAGAAAAAACAGTCCCCGAAACGCACGCTGGGGAAGAAAATTAATAACGTATAAGTGGAAAAAAACGCCCAAGTCCAAAACGTATAAGCAAGTTTTAACTGTGTGTGTGTGTATGTATATATATATTACAGGGGGTTTTACAACTATTAGGGTTCTCTTTGTGAGCATACAGGGTGTCTCATTGCGAGGAAAATGTTTTTTTTTTTAATGTCGTGCGACAAAAGTTGGCCGAGATATTCGCGTTCAAAATCCAAATAGTAAACGATGACACAATACTTGCTCACGCGCGGAACATATTAGGTGTGTGAATTAATTTTTACAGATTTTTCTAGCAGGCTGGGAATCCTCTTTCAAGTTGAAATATTTCAATGTCCTTTTAGGATTTTAAAGTATTGACATAGCCCCGTTCAAGACGCTGTATGAATTTATTGGGCGAGCATCATAACCTTAAAATAAAATAGTAAGAACAATGGCAACCGATAAGCTGCACATTCGCCACTGCATCCTTTACGAATTCCAACAAGGAAAAAGTGCCACCAAAGCGTGGGAGTCAATTTGTTCTGTGTTCGGGAAGACTATTGTGTCATACGAAACATGCAATTATTGGTTTAAACGTTTTAGAAACAATGATTTCGAACTCAGTGACCGTGCGCGTACTGGACAACCTGAACAATTTTCGGACGACGATTTGGAAACTTTACTGGCCCAAAATTCTTCATAGACAGAAGAAGAACTTGCAGCCCAACTAGGAGTTGATCGATCAACCGTTGCCAAGAGGTTACACGCGATGGGAAAAATTCAGAAGCTCGGGAAATGGGTCCCACATGAACTTACCGAATATAACCTCGGACAACGGATGATCACGTGTCTTTGGTTGGTTAGCAAACAACGAAGGAAGAACTTTCTCTGGAAAATCGTGACGGGGGATGAAAAATGGATCCTTTATGAGAATCTCAAGCGGAAAAAATCATGGGTAGACCCTGGAGAACCAACAACATCAACTCCCAAACTGCAAATGAACGTCAAAAAAATGCTTTTGTGTATCTGGTGGGACATAAAGGGTGTTCTTTATTATGAACTTCTAGAACCGGGTCAGACGATCACTACAGAACGATATAGTGACCAATTAAATCGTTTAAGCGAAGCAATTCAGCAAAAAAGGCCATTCACAGGATACGGAAGGCGAAAAGTCATTCTCCGGCATGATAATACGCTCGACCTCACGTTGCTCGTACGACCCAAACAACTATTTTAACCCTGGGCTGTCAGAAGTCGAAGATATTAGGAAATTCGTCGATGACTTTATCGCCTCGAAACCAGCCAGCTTCTATCGTGATGGTATCTGTATGCTACCAGATCGGTGGCAGAAGGTTGTAGAAAGCAACGGGGGATATTACCCGGATTAAACACGGTATTGTCTATTTTTTAATAAACCGCAAGTATGGAAAAAAACTGTAAAAATTAATTCACACACCTAATACAAGCTAGATTCAGCGCGGACTCGAATCCTCCTTCGGCCAAGTTAATTTTTCGACTTAAATTGTTTATTTCGCTAACAACTTATGAACACGGAGACTCACTTTGCAAATTGATATAATTCGATATTCGATCGATATCGATAATTCAATAATTCTTGTTTATTATTTAATACTTGAAGAAAAATTTGCGCGTGAGCAACTCGCGTTTCCTTGTTTACTCGTCGTCGGACTTTCAACGCGAATATCTCAGCCAATTTTTGACGCACGGCATTTTACCAAGGCTACCCTAATAGTTGTGAATCACCCTATATATATTCATATATATCCGATTGTACATTTTTGCAGATAGCAAACTGTTCCACATGCACATAGGGAAGCTCACATACGTTGCCGGTCGGTCGACCAATGTGAACAATACGATCGAGTTTTCGCATGAACGCGTATTACACCCGTATCTAATCTACCATTTCCGTCCCATAAAAATATGGTGCTTTCCGTGCCGAATCGATCGAGCTTCCTCGTGCTCCTCCCATTAACACTCTCAACGATTTGCGTAGCTCTTGTCTCGGCACAAATGCAATCGTTTCAATATCGAATAGAGAAAAAATATCAAGACGAAGAACGAAGGTAAAAAAGCAGCGAATTTAGTGCTTGAGACAGGACAAGAAAAAAAAAAGATAAAGTGCGGATAACTTTGTCTTAATAATGGGCAAAATGAGTAAGCAAATAAAATAGCGAACGACACGAGCGAATCCTATGTGAAATGAAATGCTTTTAGAGTAAAAGATGAAAAGAATAATCACACTTTTGAAGGATTACGGTATATACGAATAGCCCCGGTCCGCGAGAGTGTGAATGGAAATTGCGCATGAATAGATCCGTATTGCAAGTGGAATGGTCGAGTAACTCGCGGTATGGGGGTGTGCAAGCACGGAACGCATTGCGATTTTTCTACATCGTCTGATAAGAAACGGACGGGCCCCATAGTTCAAAGGAAATTCGTTTTAGCCGTGCTGGCGGAATTTGTATCATCGAAACGATGTGCAGAGCATTGTTTTTTGGGCATTTAATTTAATGCCATATGAAATTTGGAAAATGATATTTCTATATATATATATATATCAATTATGAATTGAGAAGCTTTATATATATATATATCTATATATATATATATATATATATATATATATATATATATATATATATATATATACAGTGCTTGTCAGAAGTCTGATAACAGGTAATAAAAACACCATTTTTATGCCAAAAAAGCAAAATGACTTATGTATTTTACATGAAATAATATAGTACGAAATATTAGTGCGCATTAGTAATAAAACATACGATAAATTGCCCCGTATAAGTCAATTTTGGCTATAATAGCTTCTCGTCAAAGTGACGACCCTTAGCTCTGATAACCGCCGCACCGATTCTGGGCATTCTTGCGATCAATTTTTTCAGCGTTTCGGCTGAAATCTTCTTCCACGAATCCTGTGGGGTCTTCCATAACCCTTCCCGATTGGTGGGGTGTTCGTTGCGTACCGCTCTGTCGAGCTCTTCCCATAAAAGTTCAATCGGCGACAAGTCCGCGGACTGGCCATTCCATGATTTTTATAGCACCAGAGATCCTTTTTTTTTAATAGTCTTTACACAGCAAAGAAGTATTCTTTGGGTCATTTTCTTGTTGGAAGATGAACCCACGACGCAGAATTCGTGTTCCAGACGGTATTGCATGTCTTATGAGAACCCTATGATAGATGGTTTATCCATAATTCGTTCAACTTTGGCTAAATCTCCGACTCTGCTACCACCAAAACAGCCCCAAGCCATCATGTTACCTCCACCATGCTTCACTGTGGGCACCTCACATTCCGGAAGGAAGCGTTCATTTGGCAGACGACGGACATACTGACGGCGTTGAAATCCAAAAAGTTCGAACTTGGATTCATCGGTCCAAAGCACGTTCTTCCATTGATCCGCTGTCCAATTTTTATGTTCTTTGGTCCATTTAAGTCTCTTAAC
>OZ010711.1:16895806-17184546 GCA_963932345.1 Ophion ventricosus
GAATTTTCCAATGGTTGTTATTAATTCAGCGTTAAAAAAGGTGATACTCCTCATTACTTTAACTAATTTCTCGACGATTACTCAGTCGATTTATTTGAAACTCAGCATAATCAATCGCTTGATCCTAAATCTTGATAATATAATATTGTCAGAATTTACGGCGATTCAGTTCCATTTGTTTTGCAACCATTAACGTCTGCAGAAGCTGTTTTCCCATATAAGCGGCCGTGTTAAATTTATATGTTTATAACTACTAAATTATTTAGTAAAAAATTCTAAAATAATTCATGTATTATTACTCTATCAAGACTATCATTCCTCAAATTTTTACAAATTTTGGCGATTTTTTAATATCCATCCAGTAATATCTTAAATTTAAATAATTATTTCTTGAACCTGTTTGACGATTCTCCAAACTTATCTTGGACGCTGTAAAATAGTACATTGTGTATCAAGGAGACAAAGCCCTTGTCTTCGCGGTGCACACGATTATGTATATACCAAAACCATGTTTTCCGAGCTTTTGGAATGTGAAATACATATGGCTGCAACCATGTGCCGCAGCTTTGTTGCATACGTAAGGTGTATCGTACATGGAAGGTGCATCGGACATGGAAGCTGTATCGCACGCGCCTCGCGGGACTAGAGGGAGTGGAGCCCGTAGATACCAAACAAAATTTTGAAATGTATCAGCAAATTTTAACATACCATCTTATCAATAATTTTTAACATGGCATTCACCCTTCACATGCACGAAAAATGAATAATTTTGTTATTAAGGGCCCACACCACGGTTCGTCCGCGGTACGAGGGTGTATTTTTCGTAATTATTTTCAAGCAAACGATGAATGGATTTTTTTAAATTAATACTCATAGTCAATATATACATATAGAAGACTGTATATAAATTTTTGTACTCGAATCTAAAGTATAATTTGCGGTGTACGCCGCTTCCAAGAGGATACTCCGACGAAATTGCTGCTCGGCGGTTGACAGCGATTAAGCCATACGGTTCATCTGAAAAATAAAATAAAAATATATTTAGAAACTAGACATATAGGTTTACAGCATGACGTAGGGGAATTTCGAGATCTAAAAAAAAATGGCGGACCAGCGAATTTTATTTCCGATTTTCATGGAAAATTTTCAACGTTCATAAAAAAAAAATAGAGGGGGCCCTTTATAAAAAAATCCCTACGTGGTGCTATAGAGACTGGATTTTCGAACAGTTTAAGATTTGGCGCATGCAAATCGGATGAATAGTTTTTTAAATATGTTGTCAACCAGGTTGAAAAACGTAGTTTCGAGAAAAACGCGTTCAAAGTTTTGCTGAAGGATAATTCAACATCCAAACTAAATTTGTTATTTGTCTCTTTTTTTTCTCGCCGTTAGTCAGCTATTCCTGGACCATACAACAGCTCCTCAGCATCCAGAGACTCTTAAACTTCTCTCTTTTGTATTTTAAGAATACGTGTCGTTGTCCAAGCGGGGAGAACGCGGTGTTGTCTTTTTGTTCGTCGGATATCGTGTGTTCTACTCGTTCAGCATGATATCCTTTGAGCGTATGCTTTTAGGTTCGGTAGTCGCGTCTAGGGATTTTCAGCGCGTTCTCACACGACAGCTGTTCTACAGGGACGTTTCCCAATTTTTAAATACCGGTACGTAAAATACCCCTTTTACGTACCGTTTACGCGCACGCAAAAGCGAGGAAAACATGGTCGTGGTATATAAAATATATATTTTTTATATTCATGGCAATATTATTGTTATATAATAATAATAATGGAAACAATAATAATAATATTGATATGAAAAATTCTGAGATTAAAAAAAATACTAAAAAATTCATTGCAATGAATATATATACCAATTTTTCAAGGGACCCTTTCCAGTTCAACACTAGATGTTCTCAGCTCATTCGAATTACTATTAAACGACATTATCGATAGTATATCGTTCCATTTTGACGAAACTCGCGGGCGGGATCACCGCAATTGAGTTATTTCGAACACGGCACAGTGCATTTCATCAACATCCGTTCATCGTTAGTTGTTACGATGTGAGACTACATGTGGAGGTACGCGGGTAAAATTTTTAGTACACAGTCGACACCGTTTCGCTCTGTTTTCGTAACGAAGTACCATTGACATGCGACAAACCTCGTGCGTACACTCTTCGAGCGTGTCCCGTTCTCTTGTTTTTCCCGTACTAACAGTTGAAAAGATAACAACGCATTGGGAACCCGTACGTTCTGAGCGCGGGGACGACTATTATTTTCGTTTTTCTGGAAAAAAAAAAGTATCGTCAAACATCAACATTAAAGGCTCGCGGAGGAAATTGCCTAAATTTGATACGATGATTTTTAAATCGATGGACGGTTGGATTGGCGTGGACAATGTATATTCATAATTTCATAGGAAAAATAACTCACATCGATTTTTCGTAATGGAGAGGTACATTTTTTTTTTCGATCGATACATTTTTTATTTCGTTGCTTTGGAAAATAAAACGTTCATGTTCTCATTTAATGTAATAAAGGATACTGTGGGATCTCGCAGTACGTTGATTTTCGTATTTAATGTTTAATTTTTAATATTTCCATTTAATATTTTTTGCAGAAACATTGCTTGCACGGATTTGTTTTTCCGATCTTTTCCGATACGCTATTCTATTGACACACACATGCATGTATATCCTTACTATAATAATCATGAATTGTTAATAGGAAATAATAACAATAATTAAATCATTATTATTATTATTATCATTATTATACGAATAGCCGCGCAAAATGATTTCGTTCATTGAAAGTTCCATGTGGGTTTTAAATTAGCCAACAAATCCGCACCAACATTTTGTTTTGATTGAGTTTTGCATATTGTGAACCCGATTCTGACGATTTCTTACAATTTCACTGCTCAATTGGATTATCGGAACATATATATACACACCCACACACGCATATATATATACATGTACGCCCTGAAATTGGAGCGGTTTCGAACAATGGAAGCGCACCCTCTAGTTTTCAATTTTCTCCAATTACACGCGATTGATGATTTTTTTTTTTATACGCGACTCTCCGAATATTCTCGAAACATCGGTGACAAATTTTGATTGAATACGCGGCCGACTCCGAATCAAATCAAGTTCCGATCGAGTCTGGCTTTAATTGTCATATGCATGCGCACATCGATGATTTTGCTTTGATAGTGACTAGAAGTTGAATCCTCAAATTCTCAAGCTCGACAACTTCGGATTGCAAATACCAACGTCAATGCGTACACTCGTTTTGTCTTTTTTTTTGTAGTTCTTATCATTGCTCTTTCTTAGTCTGTTTGCCGGAGATCTCTTCTCCCTCTCTCTCTCTCTCTCTCTCTCTCTCTCTCTCTCTCTCTCTCTCTCTTTCTCTCTGCCTCGTCCTGCCGAGAACGCGCAGCACGGAGATTGCAGCACAATTGAGTGCACTCGAGCGAATGTCGGCTCGATTTAACGAAGAAGCGTTCTCACTTGCGTTATTAGCGAGAGAGAGAGAGAGAGAGAGATCGACAAGCACCTATTCATGGACAATTCGCCTTCCCTACCTCTCTCGCTTTTTAACACCCTTTACTGTGTTTCTCAACGGCTTTTCGACTATGTGCTTACCGATACCCTCGTCGTGTCTTTTATATACAGGGTGGCTCGAAAAGTGATGTCCAAGAGGAAAATCTAGATGCCTCGTATCAATTCTATCCGAATCATCCTCATGTATGTTCTACGATCTTTTTTGTGTTTCGAGAAAGAAGCATTTTTTTTAATTTTGTTTTTTTTTTGTGTATGTACTTTTCTCGCAATTTTTTACTTGGGTTAGCATTACGATGTGCACTGTTAAGCAACAAATAAATTTCCAACTGAACACTAATGTAAGCACCTTAGATTTTGGTCAAAAGTTTTTTTATCCCAGAATATAATTAAAAAAATAGGCTCGTGAGCATCAGACACCGAAGTTCAGATGATTAAAAAAAAAATACTTATCTATACATATAAAACAGTTCCGTGACTGATTGACATATAGACAACGTGTAGCCGCAACCGCTGAAGATAAAAACATTAAATGTGGAAGATATGTTCCTTAGAACAGCGGTTCTTAAACTGTGTTCCGCGGAACCCAAGGGTTCCGTGGGAAACTCGCCGAGGTCACTTTTCATCATTAAAGCATTGGATTATCTAAGCTATAAAAAAAAATTCATTTTTGGTATACGTGCGTTGAAAATAGCACTGTTGAATGTTTTCCACTTTTATTTAATTTCCTGAAAAAAAACGAGGTAGAATTATAAAATGAAATTCAAAATATCATAGTGGGACATTTAGTAAGCCTACTGAAGTCTTTATCAGATTACTTCCCGAATTATTCTGATAATGACAACGAGTGAGTACAAAATTCATTTGCCAATAAAAGTAAACCTGCCATGCACGTTTGAATCTGTGCCACTTAATGAGTTTTGGGTTGATGTTAGAAGTGAATACCCTGATATTGCCAAAAAGTCAATCCTAACCTTGCTCCCTTTTGTAACAACGTATCAATGTGAAGTAGACTTTTCCGCTTATGCCTATACGAAAAACAAATTAAGGTCCAGAATGGATGCTGCCTCAGATATACGAATACAATAATCAGGCATAACATCAAACTTTAAAACAATAATTGATAAAACAGTAATGCAGTTCCATTCGTTTCATTAATCTTTGGTAATAAATGTTTTTACTCTCATCTTGATTGCAGTATCTTTTATTTTTTATCATCTGGTATGGGGTTCCGTAAAATCAAAATAATTTATTGAGTATCCCGTGCCCTTAAAAGTTTAAGAACCACTGCCTTAGAAGGTGGAGGGGTGCACTAGGAAAGGATTTTTCGAAAATCAATTCCTAAGGAGGTGAAATGGGAGGTAAAAGTTTGTATAGAAAATTGTATTCCTTGCTTATATCAACTTGAAACTTGGTATGAATATTCTTCAAAACAAATAATAAAACGTATATTTTAGGATTTTTTCAAACAACCCCAAATTAGGGGTGCAACAGGGTGTTGATGTTTGTATTGGAAAATCAAATTCCCTACTTTTATCTCAATTGAATTATTTTTATTCGAGCTAAGCAGTTTTAGTGAGGTTTATCTTTGGGTGAATCGTTATTATTTTGTTTTCTTTTTTTCGATTTGAATGCAATCTGTTGAGAGACACTTCTAAAGAAACTTTTAAGAGGAAAGTACACACAAAAGGAAAAAATAAATAAAAATCGACACTACAGGAAAAGTCGAGAAAAAAAAATGAAGAATGCTTCTTTCTTGCCAGGTAAAAAAAAGTCATAGAACATAGATGGGGGTCATTTGGATAGGTATTGATACGAGACATCTAGATTTTTCTTCGGGACGTCACTTTTCGGGCCACCCTGTATGTATAGATATACCTGTGTGTGTGTGTTTGTGTTTTGGTGCGTGCGTGTGTGTGTGTGTGTGTGTACCTACAAGAATTTCTCGGCACCTGGCTAATTGTTCACTCTTTGTTTACGCGTGTACGGTGAACCATCTACTTACAATTTTACCGCCTGCTCTTTGGACAGCCCGTTATGATAACGTTAACATTATTATTATTTTTAGTCGATACTCGTGCAAACGCAGAGCCAAGAAAATAGAAAATTCTCGCATATTACAAACATCCGCGTAACTCGCTCGTTAACTCATTACCTCGATCGTTATAAAGTAACTGGAGTGAACGAACGATCTTTATCAGAGGGAGCCCGAAAGCATAAGAAGTGTTATATTTCGTATTACTGTTTCTATGGTAATATGGGAAGAAAATGAACAAGGTTAATTATACAAGCGAAACAAGGGACGATGAATGATTTTATTATGGGCAAATAATTGATTCCCAGCAATAAAATCGGTCGTGTAACGTGTCTGCATAAGCTTGGGGTCCCAAAAACACTGGTTGATTATCATTTTTTTTGTCTTTGATGAGCGCATTGGGACCACGAGTTTGGGATTTTACATACGATTCACACATAGTCTTGCTAGGTTTGAAATTTTTTTTAATGAACAATATTCATAAACAATCAAGTTATTATTATTATTCAGAAAAGTGCTGCGGGTTGTGTATGGCCAATCGATGTCGGTGGTTCTGGCAGCGAACATTTAAAAATGTACTTTTAGAACAATAAACAAACGTTCGTATAGCCGGATACTTTTTTTTAACTTTTGAAAATTACAAAATTGTGAAAAACCAACTTTAATCATTTATTATTAACAAATGGATAAACATATGAAAAAATCATCCGGTCATACGATAGAGAATGTTATAAACTATGTTATGTGCGAATTTGAAGTGAATCGGGCGGATAGATTCTGATACAATTTACGTTTCATCAAATATAGTGTTCGAGAAAAAGGCAAAAAAACGTTAAATCGCAACAAAAATTGTCACAACTTGCTCAAATTTTAGAATCTTTGCAAAATGTTCTTTGCAAATTAACTCTTCGTCTGTTCACGCTGTTAATGCACTCAAAAAATTCATGCTAATGTTCGAAACCTTCAACTTAATATATAAATCTTAAAATTGTTGATGAATAATTTTTTTCATATATTTTTTGTTGACAAATGGAGGAACTCGGTAGAAAAACAGTGATTTACTCACAAAATCGTAACTTTATGAAAAATTAAGATAACGTATTTAAAAAAATGACAAATTGAAGGTTAATGATGCAGCTTTAAGAAAAAAAAATATTCCGCTTTATTTATTTAAAATTAAATGCTTAAGTTTGGACAGGTAGAACAGGCAATAAATCATGTATTAGGAATTAGTATTCACACATTTTATCATCAAAAATAATTTCTTCTATCGTCTATTTTCCAAACTAAATAATTAAAAACTTATATTCGTCAACTCTTATGTTACATGCTAAATTGTACATGGTCAAACAAAATTCTTTTGACACAAGTAAGACTATTCTATTCTACACAATGTGCACAACACTTAAGGCGATGATCCTCACAGACCGCTTTTTGACACTTTACGCAGCAGTACTGCGTTTTCCGCTCTCATGTAATTGTTAAATTTGCAAAAAAAAGAAAAGTAAATTATAAAAAAATGTTACATTCATGTAAAATATATGTTATTAAATGAAAAGAATTTTTTTCTCATTCCGTAGGTTCATTGATACAAAAAAGGACGTTAAAAGAAAAAAAAAATCTCTCACCTGCGAGTTTGGTATACGCCGTCTGTAATGTGGGTATTTCGTGTCCGCTCCGGATTTGACCTGCTCACAGCAACTCTTCAGAAGGGTCTGAGCCCTTCAACTTTGTGGTTCGGTTCTCCTTCCTAGATAAGTTTTTTTAGCTGAGAGTAGCAGCCCTCCCCGTTCGCTTCTTGGGAAATTATTAACCGGTACCGTTTGGGCCCGGCCACGAAATACCCACGTTTACAGACGAAGGGTTAAAGTTAAGACTGTAGGCTCTAAAATTATGCATAAAGAACAATCATTTTTTTGAAGTTTCAGACTTATGCAGTCCTCTGAAATTTGAGAATGAGTTTTGTCATCGTCGAGATTGTACGTAGATATAGTTCACCGGAAAAAAAATCTTATTATCGTTTCGGATGGGAAAATTCCTAGACATACAAAAGTACGGAAATGCATATATGCGAATTTACGAATACACAAATATATTAAATGAAGTAAAAAATTCTGAGCGTTTTTTCGCTTTATTTCGACGATGAAATTAACATAGTTAGGATTATCCGATTTAGATCAAATATGCGCCGTTTTGTTCGATAACTTTTGTCCATTTTGAAGGCAATTTCATAATTCCGCGATTGAAGAAGTCCTCGTCCCTATTGGTAAAAAACTTGACCAGCTCATTTTCACAAGCTTCTCTTGGGGCCAGTTTTGTACCATCAAGAAAATTTTGCAAATGCTTGAAAAGGTGATAATCGCTTGGTGTCAGGTCTGGACTATACGGCGGGTACGATAGAACCTCCCATCCAAGCTCTCGGAGCTTCTGGCGCGTCGTTAAAGATGTGTGCGGCCTGGCGTTGTTTTGATGGAACACAACACCCTTCCTATTGGCCAATTCTGACCGCTTCTGATTGATCGCCTGCTTCAATCTGGTCAGTTGTTGACAGTAGAGGTCCGAATTGAGTTTTTGGCCCGATGGGAGCGGCTCATAGTGGATGATTCCCTCCCAATCCCACCAAACACACAGCAAAACCTTCTTGGCCGTTAATCCGGGCTTGGCGATCGTTTGGGCCGGCTCACCGCGATTGGACCAAAATCTTTTTCGGCTGTTGTTCTCGTATGTGACTCATTTTTCATCGCCAGTCACTATCCGCTTCAAAAATAGGTCGATTTCGTTACGTTTCAACAAAGAATTGCAGGCATCAATTTGGTCCAAAAGGTTCTTTTGCGTCAATTCGTGTGGCACCCGTACATCGAGCTTTTTCTTGGGACCAGCCTTATGCAAATGGTTCCAAACAGTTTTATGGCTACTCTTCAGTTCCTGGGTAATGGAATAAATGCTCACATGCCGGTCCGACTCGACGATTTCCATGATTTCATCGACATTTTTGACGATTGGCCTACCAGAACGTGCCTCATCTTCGACGTCCATATTACCAGAACGGAATCGTTGGAACCACCGCTTTGCTGTTGCATTCGATACTGTATTGGATCCATAAACAGCACACATTTTTTTGGCCGCCGCTTCGCCTTTTCACCTTGGTCATAGTGGTACCGAAGAATGTATCGAATTTTCTCTTTTTTTACCTCCATTTTGGAACGCTGTAACACACAACTGGCTTCACCAAACACAAAACTGTCAAAGAACTTTTTTTGAAGCGTAATGTCACCTTTAAATCGCCGTATAGTATGACCCGATGCGATGTATACATCGTGAGATATGGCTCACTAAAGACGTCTAGCGGAAAACGCTCAGAACTTTTTACTTCACCTAATATTAATAATCTTTTTTTCTCTCGCTTATCTACATGCATGCCCAATTAATCGTGATGATTGATGATACGGCGATAACTCTTGTCGATACTCTCGTCGATCATAGCACCCGTGTGCGCGAGCATTTCGAAAGATTTTCGCATCCCGCGCGAATATAATAACGCGTCGTTGTAAATAGCCCCTGCAATAAAATGAATAAAGAAAAAAAATGATTGGCTTATGGCAGAGATACGCCGTGTAAAGTATCGTTATTAAATTCCAAATTTTTCGGGCAAAAAAATTCCAGGAACGATAGGATCGTGGCGCAAAATCATCACTTTTCGTTCATCTTAGAATTTTGTGAAAAAGATGTATTAGCCATGCCCTCTCGATCCCTTTGGAATTCAATAATTCAATAATAAAGTCAATAATTCAATAATACATATCTTTACCCGCGCACATTTTTAAAGTTCGCGCGCTCGCGCTTTCAGGTGTTGTTAAAAAAATATATCGTGCTCCTTATTCGACGCAAAACTCGATAAAGTTTCGCGTAAAATCAAATCCAACTCCAAAGAGCCTTCAGAAAAACGTGCAATTTTTTTTCACTTCTTTCTCCGTAGCTTGTAAAACGACGGATTTATTTCGCTCGTCCATTTGACGTGAAAGAATTTTTCCAGTTTTCGGAACACTTTTGAACGCGGCTGCACGGTATATTGGGAACGAGAGTTAAATGAATAAAAACCGGACATGAGTAAAGAGGGAGAGGGCGAGACGAGGAGCGAAAGACGAAAGGGGATGAAAAAAAAGCAAATAGAAAATCTTCTTCCTCTTCCCTGGGGGCCAAGTCTCGTTAGCTAGAAGGAGATTCCGCAAAAACGTGCATGCGACGGTTATCCCTGGAAAGAACGCATCCTGCACTAGAATCGTGAAATGTTATTCTCCGTCGTATCCTCTCCCTGTCCGCTTGTTTTCCCTGAAAGCCCGAATATTAAAAAAAGAACCCATACATTTTTCCTAATTGATTATAATGATGAAATATCGACAGCGGAGGGATGATACGCTTATAGACCAAAAAATGGGACCCGCACTTGAACAATTTTGTTTATCATTAATTCCAATTTGAAAAAGTCTGATAATTTTTAATTAGATCGAATTATGAACTCCAATTTAATGGAAATTCTTGTCTCGTATATTATATTTATCAAGTAAAAAAGAAAACGCCGCCAAAAATCTCTCCGTCTAATATTGTCGAATTGTTTTTGTTTCAGGTGAGTTACCTTCATTTTTGATTGCGAGGACCAGATTTTTTCTCTAAGTAAGTGTAACTACATAATCCTATAATTTCATACATTTTCGACGAAAAATCCTCGACGACAACGAGAAGTGGCATCATTTTGAAATTTATCATTGCGTAAATTTTGTTATGGAGTAATCAATATCTAATTAAAAATGATCGTTCTTTGAAATTGTTCGGAAGTAACTGATACATGAATAACGATCGAACAAAGGAAAGCAAATTTTTTTACACACTTTAATAAAAAACTATTAGAGACGCCAAAAATAAGTTTCCATTTTTTATGCCTCTTCTACTTTTAATTACAATACGAAATTATTTTCCCTAAGAGGAAATGAAAAATATCATGGTTATTTTTCTCACTGAATGAAATTTGCTTCAATTTTGCGATACGCTTCGAAAAACGAGTGCTATCTGGGACAATCAACTCCAAAAGATGCCTCACCATTTTTGTCCTTTCGTTCATAGAAGCACCTCCGAAGATTTTTGCCTTTCTGCCGTTTTACGATAAGAAAGGGGAAAGTGTTTCCCATTGAAACGGGAAGTGGAAGACCACCCGAAAAAAAATATTTTTTTGTCCTGGCACGGATTAATATACAGGGTGTCCCTCTTATCTCTGCCACACGAAATAACTCGGTAATTATCGACGTCACAAAATATGTTCCAGACAAAAGTTGTACGGTGTGAAGGGGGCCATCAAATGCGACCAATTTTTTTTATTTCGGTGGAGGCGCTGACGCACAGTGAAGGTCACCTCCACTTTTTTAAATGGAATAGTTTACGACTGAGACTCAAGTTAGTGAAACGAGTCTACGAGGTACAATTGATCCCGTTGTGGGGCATGTTGTGCCGATCAAGTGGTCGATTGTGCCGTTCGGAAAGTGGGCATTTAAAATAAAAATCGATAAAATTTAAAAATATTAAATAATGCATAAATAAAAAATAAATAATGAATAATTAAAAATTAATAAATAATAAACGAAATTAAAAAATAATAAAAAGATTGTAATTTTTACAACAATGTTTTTATTAATCAAATAATATCCACTAACCTCAATGGGCTCTTCTTAAAATCAACCCTTCATAAACAACTAGCTTCCGCCCGCGGCTTCGCCAGCGTAGAATTTGGCCCATGGAAACTTCAGCACTCCGCATAAGGCGTTCAAAAAATCCTAAAATATGCGTTTTATTATTTCTTTTGAAGAATATTTTTTACCGAGTTTCTAGTTGAAACACGCACGGAAAGTTTTCCATACAAACTTTCACACCCCATTTCACCCCCTTAAGAGTTGATTTTCGAAATATCCTTTTTTAGTGCACTTCTACACCTTCTAAGGAACATATGTTTCAAGTTTCAAGTTGATACACGCAAGGAATATAATTTTCCATACAAAATTTTACCCCTACTTCACCCCCTTAAGAGTGGATTTTCGAAAATTCCTTTCTTAGTGCCCTTCTACACCTTCTAAGGAACATATGTACTGAGTTTCAAATTCATACACGCAAGGAGTACAATTTTCCATACAAACTTTCACCCCCTTAATGTCTACAGCCTATAATTTTTTATTATTTTGTAACAATAACTACAAATAATTAACAAGCAAAAAATTAAGCTATAACAATAGGTCACTTGGGGGGTGCTGGTTGTGCCGCGGTACAACCAGCCCCCGGCACTTTCTTACACACTTGGACTGGAAGGGGTGAGTGAGAGTAACGGGACATAAGTCCTGGATAGAAAAAACAAATATAATTGGACAGAAAGATGGCAACGGGTGAAGAGTTTGCCGGAGTTATTTTCTTTCGTTTAATATTTCGTCTAACTTATATTGCCTCTTGACTGTCAATCATATAGAGCGAAGCGATTGAGAGAGGAGGAGAGAGAGGGCGAGAGAGAGAGAGAGAGAGAGAGAGAGAGGGAGAGGGAGGGAGAGAGAGAGAGAGAAGGAGAGCGACAGTAAAGGGTAAGGAATTTCCTTCCTCTTGGAAAAATTCGCCCCGTAGCTCATATTGATTTCGGCGCTACATCCTTAAATATCTCCACTTTCTTTAAATGAACACGCATGTGTGACCGCACATATACGTGGGTCCATACGTAAAGTGAACTTTTGCTCTCGTCTCCCATTGCTCCCTCTGCATCCTCGTTAAGTTCTTCAATGCCGACGAGTCGACGGTAGCAGCTGCGACATTTATCCCGAGCTCAATAAGGGGGATAACGTCAAAATGATCCTACGACAGTCAATTGTCGGGTCAATAGCCGCGCTTACCAACGATTTTATGTATCCCTTTATATCTTTTCTGTTCGTGCGGTTCTGTCTTTTCTTTTTTTTTTTAATGTGATTTTATTACTCTCCTTCTTTTGTCGTTTGTATCAATTAAGGCTCGAATCAGATTGTTGGGATTGCGAGCGTATGATTTTTCGTGGACTGGAATGATAACAGCTGCGTGACAAAAGTGGGTGACCGTTCGATTCGAGTTTTGGGAATTGCTGAAGGCAATACATTTATAATGACACTAGAAGTATTTTTTTGTTGGGCGTTCTCCTTGTCAGCAATGAAAAACTTGTATTGTAGGTACTCCAAACTTCGCGATGCTTTGTTGCGTGTTGTTCTTGTATTACAATTAATTGCATAATTACGGGGAAAGTTTCCCATTAAATTTTTTAATTAACTACTTATTAATTACTTAATCATTTGATAATTACTTGATTACTGCATTAATTAGCAACTTTGTTGCTTTACTTAATTAATTACTTCCTAATAGTTTTGCGAAATCAAAATCGGCTATTTTTTGGCCAGCCCTTTTCCCATCAATCCTTTGTGGAACGGACATGTCTTTATACACTTTTTACAAGGTCAGAGTTCGGATCGTGCAATGCAAATAAATCTTTTCCATTGCTCAATTTTTTTATCAGCCGGTTTCTGCTACAAAACTTACTCCAACATTTGTTTACGGCCCTCATTGAAGATTCAGAATGGATTTGCACACAAAAAGTATTTTGTACAATAATATGAATGAAGAAATCCAAAAAACATATAACGTTGAAGTTTACATCATTGGAACGCAATGAAACTTCATAGTTCTGAATTCCTTTAATTTCTTTTGAGGGATTTTGACGACAAAGATCCCTAAACTATTTTTCAAGGTATACTTATTCAGCGATCTGCAATATAAATGTACAATAGTAAAAAGTTTTTCTATAATAATAAAAATAAAGAACTTAAAATATGAAAAATATGCAGTCCGACAATGCAAACTTCAACAATATAAAAACTTTTTTTCCATTTAAACGATGCAGATGCCATCATTTCCATGATTCCTATAAAACGACAATATCATTCTCCATCAATGATATAACATGTTATATCAATATCATCATTCCACACAAAAAGTACATTTTCTGCAGTAATATTTCCGTAAATTATCTCGATATTGAGTTTCGCATGGTTGAGATCCAATCAAAAATTAATTCTTTTTTCGCCCCATTTTCTTTGACAGATTCGCAGTACGCGAATCACCCCGAAACAGCCGCTCGTCACAAGGGTCCTTCGTAATAATTTTCTCGCGTATCGTTATTACGATCCCGTCATCATCAAGTTGGTGCAAATAGGAGCGGGAGCGCGAACCTCAATTATTTAATACCGTAATTATTTACTATCATTACCCTGTGAACGCAATAAATGCGATTACGGCATACGTGTTATTCATACAACGTGTGGGTGCGTATGAAAATGATCCGGCGGTGATCCAATACTGTGCTCAAATTCCAAACGCCACTTTATCAGTGGATGCGTCCACCGTTTTATTAATTTCACATTCATCATTTACAGCATGCCCGAACAGCATACGAATTATTAATCCCGTGGAAATATCATCTATTACTTAATAGAAGCGCTCATTTGTATGTTGCCTTCGACGCTTTCATACCGCCGCACATGGACGATAATGTGCCAAACATTGCGGAAGCAAAATATAAATGCCCGAGTCATTTTCGAGCCGCGTTCAACCCGCAAAATAAAGGCCTCCTTCCTCGAGCAGAGATTGGCGATAGTAGGTTATCGGGTACCTAAACGACGGTACAATTTTTGGAATGATGAACCCTCCGAATGGCAGCAACTGGACATTGTCACTCAAAGGAGGCCAATGCAGAGCGCAACTGAACTTGCGAAACCCCAGGTGGGTCTACTTCAAACGTTTCCGCAGAACGTAATGGCCCCCTCTTTCGGCCTACTGACGGCACACTGTAGACTCTCTGGACCCTTCATTCAGCCTACTGTAGATGCACTGTAAACCCTCCGGACCCTCCATTCAGCGAAAACGTATTTAATTCGTCATCGCACGGGCTACCGATCAGGCCGCAATGGAGCGTTGATGGAGGAGATATCGAATTTGGGCTCGAAGCACGTTAGGTTGAGTCGAGGCAACGGACTTGACATCGAAAACATGTTCAGGAAACCTGCGTTCTACACGTTTAACTGAAACTGGGTGTCGAAAGAAGATTTAGAAGGACTAACAGAGGCTAACACTGGGCCAAATGGAAGCTTATTCATGGCAGTGAACTCGATAAATTGAGTTTGGCAGGTTCAACAGAGGCTGGCGGCTTGTGCATTACAAAAGAAATGGGTCCTGCGAGTGTTCAGTGCAGGCTATACATTTTGACTTGGGAAATTATTTTTATAAAGCGCCACGGTAATCTACTAATAATTCATAAGGGTCCTGGCTCATGCGTTCACAAAATACAGCCCTTCGCGGAAGTTCGACGAAAGTTCGACGGATGTCATGTACCTACACACGTATACTTATTGAGCATTTTTGCAATTATTTTTTATTTATTAGCATATCTACGGATATATGTCTGAGGCGTCTTCATCGATGATAGTTATTGTGTAGCTGCATTGGTACGCGCTGTTCGGCTGTACTCAAAATTGAATTGAATTTTCACTGACCAGTGAAGTTTCACTCGCGTATCGTAACTGAGGATGAAAAATGGATTCATTTCGACAAGTGTAACGTAGAAAATCATAGGTTGATCTTGGCTAGCTGTCAACATCGCCAAAACGGAATATCCATGATCGCCAAGCTATCCTGTGTATCAGGGAGAATATGAAAGCGGTAATGCTTCGGGAGCTCTTGAAAGCCAAGAAAACGATCACTGCCGAAATTTACCAACAGCAGCTGGAATGTTTGAACGATAATTTTATTGAAACAAAGTCGTCAGTAACGTGTCAAATCGCTATAGACGATCTTTTCATCACAGAATAAACAAATGCTTACGAGTCGAGGGTCATCATTTCGACCATCTCCTGATGGTTAACCCAAACCAAGGTTTGTAAATCGTTTGAACGTGATTATTCCAATTTGATTCGATTTTTCGAGTATTTTCATACTTTGGGTGACTAGAATGACCTTGTATTGTCGACCACTGAACTTATCTCAACGTCGGTAACGATGTTATAAAAAAAAAATACATCTGGAACGTTTTTTTGATATCACCAATAGTTTGAGTGCTATTGCTCTGTAAGACTTTAAATGCCCCACCCTGCATATGTATGCGTAGGCCAAATAAATACTCCAATATGTATATATATATATATATCTAAGGTGTAGTAAAAAGAAATCCATTATTTTTGCATGAAATTGAAGGCTTTCTTTGGCATAGTTAGAATGATCCGATTTAGGTCTAATATGCACCGTTTTGATTGATAACTTGTTGCCACTTTGAAGGTAATTTCATTATGCCTTTCTCATAGAAACCCTCGTCCCTATTGGCAAAAAACTGGGACCGTCGATTTTCACAAGCTTCTCTTGAGGCGAATTTTTCACCAGCAAAATCTTTCGCCATAGACAGGAACAGGTGGTAATCACTTGGTGCCAGATCCGGACTATAACGTGGATGCATAAGAACCTCCCAACCGAGCTCTCGGAGCTTCTGGCGAGTCACTATCGATGTGTGAGGCCCGGCGTTGTCCTGATGGAACACAATTCCTCTCCTATTGGCCAAAGCTGGCCGCTTCTGGGCGATTGCTTCCTTCAGACGGTCCAATTGTTGACAGTACAGGTCCGAATTAAGAGTTTGGTCGTAGGGGAGCAGCTCATAGTAGATGATTCCCTGCCAATCCCATCAAACACACAGTAAAATCTTCCGGACCAATCCTGGCTTGGCCACCGTTTGCGCCGACTCACCGCGATTTAACCACGACCGTTTTCGCTTGACGTTGTCGTAAGTGACCCACTTTTCATCACCAGTCACCATCCGCTTCAGAAATGGGTCGATTTTGTTGCGATTCAGCAGCGATTCGCAGATGGAAATTCAGTCCATAAGGTTTTTCTGCGTTAACTCGTGTGGCACCCATACATCGAGCTTCTTTTTGTATCCAGCCTTATTCAAGTGGTTCCAAACGGTTTTTTGTGTAATGTTTAGCTCCTGGGTAATCGAAACAGTGCTTACATGACAGTCGGACTCGACGATTTCCATTACTTTATCGACATTTTCGACAATTGGCCTTCCAGAGCGTGGTGCATCTTTGACATCAAAATTACCGGAACGGAATCGACGAAACCAAAATTGCGCGTGATTGGCTGTTACAGTATCAGGACCATAAACACTATTCACATTTTCAGCCGCCTGGCTTGCGTTTTCGCCTTTATCGAAGAAAAATTCTAAAATATGGCGTATTTTCACTTTGCTGGTGGCCATCTTTGACGCGCGCTCAAAAAATATTGAGTCAAGCAATCACAAAACTATCTGAGATGTTTATTTTAGTACGAAATCTTATCTTTCTAACGCCATCTAGCGTAATCCGGTCGCACTTATACAACGCGAGATACAGATTACTAAAGCCATCTATTGCAAATATAATGGATTGCTTTTTACTACACCTAATATATCTACATATTTTGCAAATTATTTCCATTTGTAATCAAACGTGGAAGGTCCTATACTTTTCATTACAATTGCAAATGAATTTTCGGCGCTTCTCGTCAATATAAAAAGCAAGCTCAATAATGTCCACCGTGCGCTCTTCTTTATCCTCTCTGTACAAAGCTTTGATTTTCCTTCGTTCCGATTCTGTGACACGAAAAGTATGTCGTCATAGAATGAAAGAGCCTCGAAACGCACAGTACCGCGGTCCAGTTTGTCTCTGTCTTTGTTTTTCGTTCTCTTTACTTCATTTTACTTTGTCTTCTGGCCCAGATGTCTATGCATAAGAAACCCTCCGTTTCTCCGAGGACACGGTGGATGAGTAGAGCAAGAAAGTTCGCGACAAAGTATCAAGGGCGTCGTCTGTGGTTTTGCGAGGGGTTGGCAAAGAGAACGCGCCACTTCAAAGGCCCCCAAAGAATTCGTGAAAAAAATAATTTTTCTTCATTCCGTCCCCCTCAGCCTCACAGAGCCATCTTCTTCGTCCACGCGATAGAGCCTTTGATCATTTTCATGAGCGACAAAGAGCGAAGGTCGAAAATTGGTGCGAATTTGGAACTACGGTTGGATTGCTGGATCACTCGTTTCTCGTGTAACTTTTTGTTTTAAATATTGTTTTAATGATAAAGTTTTTGCGATGAAGCTACGTATTGGAGATCAGAGTTCAATCAACGGAATAATGCGATGATATATTGTTTCGAGGCATAGATCAATGAATTACATTCACTTTAACGTGTTTTTATTTTTTATTGGTATTGTATATTCATGACTGTTTTACGTATTGTTGAGTTGCGCTTCTTTTTATAAGGAAAGGTTCATTTGAGTGGAATTAAGCGAAGGTAAAGTTTTGCTCAAATTGATACCTGCTGCCTCTCTCTCTCTCTCTCTCTCTCTCCCTCCTTCCCTCCCTTCCTCCCTCCCTTTGAGTTATCGTTATTTAGTGCACTATTCAGCAATTAGTAAATGATCAACTAAACACTAAAGTAAATGCTTTGAATTTTGATAAAAATATTGAAAAAAATATGTTTGAGAGGATCAGTCACTATACTTCAGATGATAAAAAACATATTTATACTAGTCTGAATGTTTTCCAATTGCTTTGAAGACATGGACAAAAAAGAAAAAAAAAAGGAAAACCTTTAGGGGAGCTAGAAAAAATGTAATACTTTTTTTCCAAAAACTAGAAAAGATCGTAGAAAATACATGGGGATCACATTCGAATAGGTATACGAGGCATCTAGATTTTCCTTTGGAACTTTATTTTTTGGGCCAGCCTGTTTATATACATATATACTCATAAATATATACAAAAAATAATAATACTGGCGCTCACAATACGCATATATTTGATTTTGTCATCTCACATTTTATTCCCAAGACGAGGTCCAATTACGAGCTCGACAAAGTTCAGAAAGCCACCCTCCTTTGCGCCATACCCTTAGGGATTTTTCGCTCTTTCATGTTGCCACCGATAAAGTTTGGAAAATAGGCGTGTTACGTATCAGAAGGTGTGAAATGTCATGGCTTAGGTAACGAGTAAAGGAGAGTAAATATAAGTATAGAGTATGGAATGATGTGACATGATCGGAGAGAAAAAAGAAATGAGTTGATTGAGCACGTCGATCAGTCACGATCACACTATTAAATGCACACACACACACACACACACACACACACACACACACACACACACACACACACACACACACACACACACACACGCACAGACACACACACACACACAAATACATACACGTACTTGTGCACGGTACAGAACGCTACTCTGGACCATATCCGTAGATTGCCGTGAACGTGCTTTTCACGAGAAAACGAGGTTCGCTTCCTATCACTCCTTCCTATATATACAATGATATGTATATATACATATAACTAATCGGGACATTTATATATATTTTTCTCATATAATTTACTCGGTCCTTCACGTCTCGCAAAACCGGGAATGCCTTCAATATTACCCGTCTCTCTCTCTCGCTCTTGCTCTCGCCCTCGCTCTCGCTCTCTCTCTCTCTCTCTCTCTCTCTCTCTCTCTCTCTCTCTCTCTCTCTCTCTCTCTCTCTCTCTCTCTCTCTCTCTCTCTCTCTCTCCCCTCCCTCTCTTCCTCCTTTCTCGTCAACAAACCATATTTCATCCAAATAATGAATTTCCTAAACTTCCTTGGCTCTTACCATCTTAATTATTTTGCACCCGAGCTACATAAATGAAAAATCGCTCGATTATTCATATATACGAGGGGAAAAAGGCAAAGATGAAATGGAAGAGTGAGGGAGAGAGGGGGAGGGAGAGAGAGTGGGAGAGGGAGGGAGGGAGGGAGGGAGAGAGGGAGGGAGAGAAAGAGAGAGAGAGAGAGAGAGAGAGAGAGAGAGAGAGAGAGAGAGAGAGAGAGAGAGAGAGAGAGAGAGAGAGAGAGACAGAGAGAGAGAACACAGAAGCAACGAAGGAAAATAAAATTGTGGAAATGCGTATTCATTATGCGGGCGAGTCTCGGTGGTCCATTAATGTCGCGGAGTTAACGAATGAGCTCTCGTAATAATGCATGATATATCGCAGCCGCGTGGCGAATCGATCGCAAGTCGTAAAAGAAAAGTGTGTGTGTGTTGCCAAATGATGTGGATATATTGATCGGAGAATACATACGATCAGGAAAAAAAACAATTATTCCGCTCACAAAGCTTCATCTGTGGAGAGGCAATTTTGTAAAAACGAAAGCTTTCGGAGCGAATTAAAACAAAGAGGGCGTAATGCGCACACTTTTAATATGTACAATTTAAAAAAAAATGGAATTGTGATTGAATATGTGTTACCATTTTTCGGAAAATTCAATATGACCGGGCGCTGCGTAATGTTGCATTTCTAACGTGTACACACATTTCCTGTAAACAAAGTTTCACGACGTTTTCAAAAATTCTTAACACATTTTATAACGGGACAGCACAAGCTTTGGCCCGAAAACAGATCGATGGAGAATGATTATTTCTGATTAACGTATTGGGATGACGGGGTCGGGATTTCACATACAATTAATAGTTTTGCCAAGTTTGAGTTTTTTTTTAGCGGGGAAATCTTGATAAGCAATGAAGTTATGATTATTTAAAGAAAGTGCTGCCGATGCTGCATGGCCAATCGGTGTGGGCAGTTCTGGTAATTAGCGTCATCCGAAATTAAAAATAAAAAACTGTAGTTTTAGTATAACAATAAAACTTTCGTATGATCGGATACTTTTTTGAAATTTTGAAAATTCCCGTGCAGAAATTTATTGGAGAGTTCCCAGATCCTACCACATCCCTATAGGAATGCCACAGGTAGGAAGTCAACATTGACATCCAAGTGAATTCCGCGTTATCTCCCCATTGACGTCGTTTGAGAATGTCTAATTTGAAATTCTCAACCGGAATTTGTCGAATCTTCCAAAAGAGAAATATCCTTTCGTGATTCCGTGCACAAGTTTGTGGGGGAGTCCCAAGATGCACGTACATCTCTATAGGGATTTTTCTAGAAACACCGCACATAGGGAATCCTCATTGGAATTCAATTGGATGCTGGACTGTTCCCCGATGATTGCCGTTTGAGAATTTTTACCACGTTCGAATCGGAAATATGTGAAATAAACTCAGCGTCTTGAAACATAACCTGCAAGCTCCTTGAGCGTTTACGTGTATGGTGATATTATGTCAAAGTGCAGTAAAATAACAAACGATCATTACAGTGGATCTTTACTGATGCGATTCTAATTTATTTTTAAGATATACTTTTTTAAGCGATTTATACTTTCTGAAAATACACTCACGTTATATACAGTAGAGCGTCGATTATCCGAATCAATTGGGACTGGGCGGCTTTCGGATAATCGAAAATTCGGATAACCGAACAGCAATATTCCGTGGGCGAAAAAAACGTTGATTCTTTCGATATGATAAAATATATATGTTTAAACACACAATGAACATTAATATGTTTAATACAAGTACATTTATGGTGAATTGAAAATAACCATTGTATCATTTAGTGATATAGCACGAAGTTAAATATGTATTTAAAAATAATCAACATTCGTACATCTTTGAGTTCTTATCTATTTATTTTTTAAAAAGTCGACGATTTTCTTCTGCTTCACAACGGAAGCTCGTTTCTTTGCTGCCGAATCTCGCAATCATTTTAGAAGAAGAAGTTGTATTGTACATTCAGACTGCGTTTCGTACCACTCCTTTGCCGTAATATATAGGGTGTAATCGTTTGAATAACTGAGCATTCGGATGAACAAAATTATTATTTAGATAATTGATATTTTGGATAACCCAAATCGCCATTCGGATAGCTGACGTTTGGATAATCGACGCTCTACTGTCTATATATATATATTTTTTTTTTTTTGTGTAAAAAAATCAACGTATGGAATGCGATGGAATTTGTTAAGAATCGTACCGGATCCTGTTCGATAATGTGAGAATCCTTTACGATTCCAATTGGATTCTTACATTGGATTCCAATGGGGAATCCCGATTAGAATCCAATGTACAAGCGTGACGTTTTAGTAAGAGGATCCAACGCGATGACCCATTAGATTCCTATGAGGAAGTGGGAACAAGTATGGGAATCCAATTGGATCTTTGCAATTTCAGCGCGGGTTAGAAAAATGGTAAGCTGTTGAAAAAAAGTTCGATTTTCGGCCAACACAAAAAATTTGATAATTCGTTATCAACGATTGGATGGAACATATAAAAAAAATTATTCAGTCATACGATAGAAAATGTTATGAAGTATGCTCTGTCCGAAAATAAAGTGAATCGGACGAATAGATTTGAAGATACGACTTGCACCATCTCATAAAACATAGTTTCGAGAAAAACACAGAAATTCCTAAAATTCATCATAATGCGGTGAGTTTTAGAACTCATTGCAAAATCTTTATTACAAACAAAAGTTAAGACCCCAGCCTACAAAACTACCGAATAAGAAGATTCTATTATTGAAATGTCACGCTTACCTAGACCCGTTAAAATCTCGAACACAAAAATAATCTTCCCAAACAACGTGCGAGTCACACAAACTATTTTTTTCCTCGTCAATTCACCCAATAGTAACCTCCCACGCAGCACATCTCAATTCATTCAGATAATTTTCGTCCGCTACTCGTCAATCATCGGGGCGTTCGTTTCCTCTGCTAAAACAGTGGACCAAAGCACGATAATATTATGGCAATTGTGTCCCGTCGGTCCGAGAAATGCCACCGATATAATTGAATGCGCCTGGTTCGTAGCATAGCTGAAGCTAGCGCACAAAATAAGCTGTTTCAATGTATTCCCGTTTTTCTCGATTATAGTAGGCAGAGAAGAAAGGAAAGAAAAGCGCACACGCGGATCGCGCGTGTTATTTAGCACGTTCGTGCGATTCGCTCGAAGGATGGTCGTCACGTGCTATTTAATCTGGTAACGCGAGTTGCGCGTGCGAGCTCGAGCGTTTAAGCGATGTCCGGATTATATATGGACTGCTATGTGCATCCATACATATATTTATATATATATATATATAGCTTTATATCCACATGTCAGGAGTTACCGATACGCTGGACGCGCAGTCACGAACACTCACAATAAATTTTATATCACTTTGCTGCTCGAGACTAGCTCGCTTTGTTTTTGTTACACTCATCCGTATGTACTTTTTTTTACGGATTAGACTTGCCGATTGAACTTAAAAAAAAAAACGCCAACATAAAAAAAAACAAATTTAAAAGAGGAATTTTCGTATTGGGAAACACCATTGAAGTCTCGTGTCCACATTACAGAATGCTGATTTTCATGTTGGTTGCATTGCCGTATCGTTTAGTGGTGCTACGTCACGAGCCTGATTGCCTGCAGCTTTTTCTCTCCCGATCCCCCCGTCTCGCTATCTCTATCCCTCTTCGTTCCTATACGACGTGCACTTTGTTTTCTCGCTCTGCGTTATTGGAGCGAGAATTGTGCGTAACTTGAAAAAACAGCAGAAAAGACCAAAAGTCAATGTTCGTGTCACACTGAATTGTTACAGCTAGCAGAAATGACCGAATGAGTCGAATTGAATCGATAAAATTTATACACGAGGCTATATAATTTATGTCCCAGCCGCGGGGGGGTATTTGTTCCAAGAGCGATTTTATCAATTCCACTGATGCTCCCAGTGGTGAATAATACACATACGACAATTGGCAAAATGAACAGCAGAATTTGCTCCGTGTACTCTGAAAATAACCATACAATTACGAAATTACGATGCGCGCTGTGCACAACACGCTGCTGGGTGATAAGAACCAACCCGTCGGATGTTAATACGTATTTATCAAATTGCTGTCCCGACTCCGGAAATACATTTTTTTTTCGCATGGCGTTAATCCTACAAAGCGATATAGAGATATAAATATATGTACTGTAAAAACGAATTAACGACTCATGTCGTATATCGGCGAATGCGCGCCACCACAATCACATTTAATACATTCCATGATAAACGAGGTACGAATAAATCAACAATAATTCCAGCACTTCGGTAAATAACGTTGAATGGGCAACGAAGAAAAATCGAACGGGTTTGGTGAATATACATGGAGTGTTGTATAATTGGCTGATATTCTGGAAACGTTTGTTTGCTTTTGTGCAGGAGAAAAAAAGCTTCGTCCGTTTTTATGCCAGCTTCGCTCTAATGGACAGTCAGATGAAAATGCCAAAAATAATAGATATCTATAATTATTAGAATTATAGACATGGTGCTGTAAGGATGCTCAATTGCAACCTGGCAAAACTAATGTACAGATATGAGAATTTTCGGATAGTAGGATACCTTTCGCCCCTCAAAGAATAGGAAATTTCCGTTTCCAAAGAATACAAAATCCGTGATTTTCCAGTCGCGACCAATACCGAGGCTTCATATACCAAAACGGTTGGTTGAATCATCCGTTGATATCATTCTCGTTGTCGTATGTGATCATTGTTATCCCACGACTTGACGAATCCGTGTCTTTCAAAACCAACGACTTCCCATGCGGAAAATTGGCAAGGCATCTCTAATACAATTCGGGGCCTTCAAGGGATTATTTGTGGATTCCATACTAGGGTTTTTCATAAAAGAGCAGGACCGGGTCCTTATTAGAGAATAGTAGGGTAGGTAGGTTGACTAAAACTATGGCCTAAGTACGGAGACCAAGTAAAGGCCTTGAAGAGGTGTAGTTGTAGATTCCCTAGTAGCGATTTCCCCAATACTACTAGACTTCGCTATTATAGGGGCAAATCAGTATAAATTGCTTGACTAAAGAATTTGTGGCATAATGATTATCGAGATCGATTAAATATAATAATTAAACTGTGCGTTTAGTAGACGAGCTGTGATGCCTTGAACCAACACGCATGCAGTTCGTTTATTGGAACAACGCGGGATCAAACGTGTCAAAATATGCGACAGAATTCTAAGCCGCAAATGTATTGGAATAACACATTTCTTTTTCACAGTGCACACACACGCACGTACGCATATGGCTGCAATAATTTTTATGGGGCACCGTTGAGGCAATTTCTGGTTATTTTGCCTTCAATGCCCCTGGTAGCAAAGTGTAACAGGCCGCTGATGGCTCATGTAAGGCTTCCAGACTAGGGCTTCAATAAAGTTAGGAAAAATTAAGATGGGCCCGGTCAAAGCCCGAACTCAATTTTCGCACGAGTTGAATGATTCGGACGTTGGAATTTTCTTATAGTAGGTTGTTTTTCGCCCCTGAAAGAATAAAAAATATCCATGATTTTCCCGTCGCGACCAATACCGAGGCTTTATTTACCAAAACGGTTGGTTAAATCATCCGTTGTCATCATTATCGTCGTCTTATGTGATCATCGTTATTAAATGACTTGGAAAATCCGATTTCAGAACCAACGACTCGTTCCGAAAAGAATGCCTTCAATTGCAGCACAGACTGCCATAGCACTTGGATTTCGATTCTTATGATAGACCGGGTAGAATGACCTGTAGAATAGCTAGATGGAAGATGGATACGATCGATCGGTTTCCGCTTAACGGCACACACGTACCCTCAAATACGCATTTGCCGAACGACCGAGCGTCCTCCAATGGTGGCACCGTTTTGAACTGACTTGCATGGCATACGATGAACGATCTTCTATTACGATTGTGGTGGGTACGTGAGGGATCTTTCTCTCTATCTCTCTGGCTCTCCTATCTCCTCGCTTTAGCCGAACAATCGTCGCATATAGCGCAACATCGGAATACCGACGTCAGCCAGAAGACATCGTTCACCGGGTGTGACGCTTCTCACAGTTGGTAAATAATCGGCTAACCCTCGTTACGACTGTCACTTACCTAGGCAACCGATTGTCGGAGCCTCGGATTGACTACAGTCGAATGAATCATCAAATGAACAACGTTGATTTAATTCTTTCTTTCTTGTACACTTTCTCCCGTAATCTTGATGATAAAGAAGACCCGCCTGGTTCCTACAACTACATTGGTAGTATAAGCACTCTCTTGGTTGTCGAATTGCAGTTCGTAATATGGCACTTGACTTTCACAAAGTGCCATCATTGCAGTACGGGACTTGCTATATACTTCATCACTTGCGATCGTCGCTTCAATGTATTTTGCATTATGTTTAATTTGCCAAATTACCTTTGTACGCTCGTTTCGCGTCCCTGTACATTTTTTCTTCTCTCCCTCTTTCAATATCACTTCAGCCGGAAACGCCAAATTATCCATACTGCTGAACTGCGTTTCATTAATTCACCGGATAATTTCCGGTATACATTTGAATAGTCGGCTAATCGCTGTACATTTGAATAACTGAGTAATCGTTAAACAGGCGCAATTGCGGGCGAGTTATTACAATCGAACAAGAGACACTTTCCTATTCTTGACTCTGTGCAAGCAAGTGCAGCAAATATTGCGTTTTTTCTCCATCTCGATCTTTCAATCGTGATCGATCGATCGTTTCACTGCCGGACTATTGGTTTTTTTCTTCACTGCTACACACAAAAACGGACACCCAGATGGAGGTAGGTAGCCCATATGAAGCTCGTTGGGCCTTGGTTCGATCACGCTGGACATAGTTGTCCTGTTTGGCGATCTTTTGCCAAACCGACGACAAAATTGATCGTTCGTTAACGACCCAAGCCGTTCCAGTATATGTACATGTTTATGCGGAGCATTCTCGCTCGAGAGAGCTTCGGGAGTGCGGAAAGGGGAGGATGAGGAGTGAGTGCACAAAGGGGGCGACGGGCTGGGTGGCGAGAAGCACGTTTATCATTGGCGCTGCATCCTTGGGCTGAACATAGCGACTGAATGATTTATAACCGGGGAAAGGTTTGCACACGATGGTGAAGGCAGAGAGAGAGAGGAGAGAGAGGGAGAGGAAAGTCCGGGTGACCTATGGTACAGTGCGCTATATGGTGGTGAACCGCAACCCCGCGGTTCCCTTTATGCACTATACATTAGCGAACCTCGGGGCAAATTGAAACACCCCCATCCATTCCTGTATTGTACTCAAGAAGGATGATTGGCCGGAATACAAGTGTGGATCGTATACTATCATTATTTTTTTGCGTAGAATTCAATAGCAGTGTGTTCGAAATTTCGGAACATGACATGTGGAAAAAAAATGTCTGCGTATGCGCATGTATACGCGAATTATTTTGTAGTTACATGAGCTTGAGGATTTGCAGATACCTGGCTGAAACTTTGCACACCAATGGTGTAGAGTAGGAAGTGTGTAGTTTATGAATTTAGTGAAAATTGGCGAGAGGCGCGAGATTTTAACGGGTCTGCGTACGCTTCGGGCCCAAAACACAAGTCGAATTTAAATATTTTTTTCTCATGAGAGTTATGAGATGGCGCGGTCGAAATTTTAGACACAATTAATACATAGTGTTGCCGAGTTCGACTTTTTTTTTAATTGAAAAATATTGATAAACAATGAATTGATTAACATTTGAAGGAATTCCCGTCGTTGCTGCATAGCCAATCGGTGTAGATGGTTCTGGCAAATATGATCATCTGAAAATAAAAATAAAACATTTAATTGTAGATTAATAATGAAACTTTCGTATAGCAGGATACTTTATTGAAATTTTTAAGATTACAAAAATGGCAAGCTGTAGAAAAAAAGTTCGACATTGATGAAAAAAAACAAACTTTAATTATTTATTATTAGCAAATAGATAAAAATGGGGAAAGACCATCCGGTCGTACGATAGGAAATATTATAAACTATGTTCCGTCCGAATTTCAAATGAATCGGAAGAATAGATTTTGAGTTACGACTTACGGCCCATCCCACTCTTCACAAAAAAATTTTCCAAAACTTTTATTGCAAATTAAAGTTAAGATCCTAGGTCGCACAAAAATCGGAGCGTTGGAAGTTAGGTAAAACTTGGTCGCGTGATAGTGCTGACGAAAACTTGACCGCGCGATATAGCGCTCCGACTACATACCGGGTCAATCGCGACACGTCGATAAATCAGATTTCCAAACCCCTGCGCTGTCCTCGACCCGAAAACGGCTACTTTTTTCCGCAATAAATTACAACCCGACAAGCAAAGAAGCTGAGCTAGCGTATTTTTTTTTCTTTTCGTTTCGTTTTGCGTTAGCCAGAACTTTTGTTATTTTATTTTATTCCTCACGTTTCTTTACCTTTCCAGAAGCCCAATAACCGTGCCCGAAAGCTAACTTTTTCACTGTACCAACATTCCAACCAAATACGCTCGAAAATATATCGAAAATACTCGTTACGGTGATTTTCCCGAAAACTCCACGAATTTAACGCATTCTTCCTGTTTGCGTTTCTGTTTTTTTTTTTCAACTTCAGTTGCAATTCGTTGATTTTTCGAACGAACTTCCGGTCGATTTGCAATCACGGTAAAAATTTCCGATCGTCTATTGAAGCACGTTCTACAGCAGTGCGTCAAATGCCTGACACACAGACACAGGCACAGCGTCCTGCTCAACCCCGTCGCTGACGAAACGGTGAAAAGTTCCACTTTTCCGAATTACCAGTTTGCTTTTATCCTCATTCGCTCACACCGTGATTTCGGTTATTCGCTCGAGAGCCAAAACCGTACGAAATTTGATGCCCTGTTTCGCTGTATATTGTTACGACGATTTGACGGCTGCTGCACAACGTATAATTACTTGTGAAACATTAGCGAAGTTCATTCTCATTGAAATGAGACTATACAATGATTATGTGTATATATATATATATATATATATATATATATACAGGGTGGCCCAAAAATTGACGTCTAAACGGCCAACCCAGATGCCTCGTATCAAATCCTATCCGAATCACCCTCATATTTGTTCTATAATCTTTTTTAGTTTTAAAGCATTAAAAAACAATTTAAGTTTTTCTGTAGCATAGGTTTTTATTTTTTTCTCATCCCCGTATTTTTTTTATCATCTGAATTTAGTGAGTCATTCTCTCAAACCTATTTTTTAAACTTTTCATCAAAATTTAAGGCATTCGCGTTAGTTCTCAGTTGTTCATTTATTTATGGCTTAACAGTGCACTTCATAATGATGACAAAAGTGAACAAAATTGCGAGGAAAGTACATACACAGAAAAAAAAAGATACTTTTTTCAAAAAGTAAAAAAAAGATCGTAGAAGACACACGGGGGTGGTTTGGATAAGTATTGATACGAGGCATCTAGATAGTCTTTTAGGACGTAAATTTTCGGGCCACCCTATATATATACGTATCTATGTAAAAGCTGTAACTCCTTTTCACATCGATTTTCATTTACGCGAGTATATACCTCGGTATTATGCTATCTCGCGCACGAAATTATTTTGGATATGCGCCATCAGTGATTTGAATACATGGAGAGGTGTATACGTTTGGCAAATTGCACCAAAAATGTTCTACCTCTCTCTGTATGGTATTTACGTAGAAATACACTTGACGGATTAGTAACGACCGATCAAAGTCCTGGGCAGATTCTCGTCAAGCATTTTAACACTGGCGTATCTGGAAGCCAACTCGTTCGCACTTTATCGTTTAGAAGTTTGTCCATAGATTTGCCCAAACGTATGTGTGTATTCTCAAATTTGGAGAGCTGTTTTGCCTCATTCGGCTGTAGGATTCCTTTGAAAACGATGATTATGATTGAAAAATCATGGTCGTAAATTTGTTTAGGTTTGTTTTGGTTTAAGTGGGCGCTCGACTTCCTTTTTTTTTTTAAGTCCGAAGGATGTGTCTTGTAATTCCTTTTTAAATTGCTTGAAGGGGAAGAAATCGAGAATTTTGAATTAAATCTACTTTCGTACCGAAGCGTTCATGAAATTTCTCAATTTTTTTTGTAAATTCGCAAATTAACGGGATGAGTAAAAAAATTGTCAACTTTCGCTGAGAGCTATGTTTTTTTTTTTCACTCTGTTGTGGGAACTTCGAATAAATGCAAGACAGACGTTCGATCAATGCTCAGGTTTAAATAGGTATTTAATTAAAAAATCCAAAAAAACAGTCACGTCAGTGTTTTTTCATGCTTGCGTCCATAGACGCAAATATTTCCTTTTTCACTCCCTCGCCCCCGCCTCTTCGTGTTTGCTTATTTAACTTCCTTTTCAGGAATGTATCGCTACGGGAGCGAGGAGCGAATAAAATAAAACAAAACGGTCCAATGAGACGAAACTCCTTCGAAATGTAATTAAAGCCGGGCGCTGAGATGTACTTAGTATCTACGTGTAACACACCAATAGCGAAAAATCGAGGCAAAGGAGAGAGAGGGAGAAGGAGAAAGAGAGCAAGACAGAAGGGTGAGAAGAGATAGAACAGCAGAAAAAAAAAGGGGGAAAAAATTGGATGACGAAGGGTTGGTTGCTTTCGGAATGCGAGAGAACTCTCTGCTTGTACGAAATTGGGGAAAAAGCCAAGGTCTTGCTTTAGAAAGTGCTACCGAGGAATCTTTTTCTTCTTCGTTCTCTTTCTCTATCTCTCTCCCTCCCTCCCTCTCTCTCTCTCTCTCTCCCTCTCTCTCTCTTTTCCTTTCATTCTCTCTGCTTTGGCCTAGTCATGCAACGCTCCGTAAAAGGGATAAAAATCGAAACGAATGATAAAAAGCGCATGTCACTGAAGGGCCTTAAATAAAGGACGTGTAGTACGAGAGCAGGAGATACGAAGAAAGAGAGAGACCTGTGAGTTAATTGGATCAAGACTCAATCACTAGCATTAGATTGACCGAGTTTTGAGCGGAACTGTTATCATGGAGAGCTGAATCGTAAAAAAAGTACATTATTTTGCAAAGAGCGAGTGCAAGGTACACCCCCCTCCCATCTCTTTTATCTCCTTTTTTTTCTTTCTCCTTTTCTGTTCTTTCTCCGTCTCTTTCTCGCGATGCGCATGAACGTGAAAAATACTCCGTGTTAATTAATATCCTGTCTGAATGACTGACTCTAACTACTGTAATGAAACGCGAATAAAGTTTCGAATTTTACTTCGCTCGACAAGTGAACCGTCTGAGTGAGAGGTGGTAAGCAATTAAAGTGTTCAAATCTTCGGCATACTTTTCCGCCAAAACAATTGCGTCTAATTGTTTCGAAAAATGTCAATGTTCGTTGTGAAAGAATAATCGATCGAATTTTCACATGATTCGTTAATTAACGCAAGTTATAACCTCTCTTTCTCTTGCCTATATTTATTCACAAATATTTATTGATTGAATGTTGCAGGCCCTTTTTTTTGAGAGAGGAAAAGTCAGACAGCTTGAGATGATAGCAATTTAGATACGCTTGAGGGGTAGGGCGTGGGGTATATTTTACGGTGGAAGTTCTTCAATTTTTTTAATTGAACGTGGAATAATTCAAACCCAAACGAACCCAAATAAAATGTCAGGGCATTTGGCAATATGCATATTAAACACTGGAGACGTATCAAGGATTAACAAAAATATTCAATTTTTAAAAAATTACACACGCTTTTACGTTTAACATTTTTTTTCATAACAATGGTGACTGCAAAAAGGTTTTTCAATATTTCGTGAAAATCCTTTACTAGGGTTTTCTGTCCCGTTTTGGCATTTTTACCAATACAAATTTATTAATCGATTTTTTTTAAGTCTGTTTGCTCCAGACATAAATATAGCCGACTGCCAGAGAGCCGTCAGTCTGGGTTGAAAACAACTTCAAAAAATTTGTTTTTAACCTTCTTTGTGGAAATTTTCACGAACAATTCAGTGACTTTGGTTCTTTTCATTAAAATCGGTATCAAAATCACCCTTCCGGTTTTCTGTCTAACGTGGTGATTTTTGGAAATTTTATTGTAGTCCTTCGATCAATCGAGACACAGGACAATCACATTTGAATGCGGCGTTTATAAATAAAATTGTATCGAACGCAGTTTCGAATTGCTCATGAAGGGTGCAGCATTAGAACTAGGGTCCTGACTGCGATGTCTGACCAATACGTGCCGTGACTACTCGAAGGAAAGATTCGAGACAGCCAGATCGAAATTAGATGAGTCGCGAACGCATCCTTGATTCCTCTTCATTGTGGATCACGTGACTGTGTACATTTGTATATATGGGGCGTTTCGTGTCAACGTAGGTGCAACTCCAATTTCAATAATACGATGATAATAAATCGGATGCTCAGGATCCCTAATGATTTATAAAAATGAATTCTTTTACGTCATTTTTTTGAAATCACTGCTGTTCGCTCACCTAAAACGATTATTGTCCTTGTAAATCTCGAAATAATGTACCGCGTTATTGGTCGATTAGAAAAATGTTTTTTCTCTTCATATCGACACGAAAAAAGCACACGTGAGTTTGTTTGGGTTATTAAGAGAGATCGCGCCATGAAAATGAACCTTCGCAAAAATACTGGACAACCTTTGAAGTTTACGACGTGAAAAATCTATTGAAAAAAATTTGTGAATTTCTTCCTTATTTTGTTTTTATAAAAATCGTCCCTTTGAAATTACAAGCTTATGCCAACCCGTGAAGCTAGGAATTGCAATTAAAAAAAAAAATTACACTGCGGAAACGCATTTTTTTTTCTATAAAATCGCTGCTTCCTTCAGGTCCAAAATGTTTCACTAATTTTCCCAAAATTAAAATGACGTTGAAGTTTGTATCGTTGGAACGCAACGAAAATTCCTTCTTTTTGATAACTCAATTTTTTTCCGCCGATTCAGTTGGCGAAAATCGCTCAAACGTTTCTACGTATTCTTATTAGAAACTTACGACCTCAATTTGCAAAAGAAACGGCTCCGGATAATGAGAAAAATGAAGAAATAAAGAATGAAAAAAAATTGCATTCCAACAATGTAAACGTCAATGTCATAAATTAAATTTAAAATTACCTGGTCCGGTACCGTGTTTCTAAAATCTCTGAAGAATTGTTTTTTCCCAGGAACAAAGCTTCCTTTATAAGTGGGCAAAAAAAGGGAGGAGGGGAAACGTACTCGTGGACTCTCTGAAATGTGTCCCTCGATCATCAATATTCTCGAGGATCGTAAGGGTCACATAGAGTGACTACGAGTTGGACTGAAGTGCCCCATGCATGCAATCGAGTCGGTACTTAGTCACTGGCTCGATTAATTCGTCGTCGTTCTCTCCTGCTTTCCACAGTCCTTCGCTCAGTGCACCATTCCGTTAGAATTAAACCGGTCTTGCGTGTATGTATGCGGAATAGGCTCGTCACACTGAGGTTTTCTACCACGGTTGCACTCTCTCTCTCTCTCTCTCTCTCTCTCGCTCTCTCTCCCTCTCTCTCTCTCTCTCTCGTTTACCTACTGCAGTCCTGTACAGATGGTTTTCCTACCTTACACTGATGGAGATTCGAGTGGTGGCGATGCTCGATAGGATCTCGACTCACAGTGAAGAGGTCTCTCTCTCTCTCTCTCTCTCTTTCTCTCTCTTTCTCTCTCAATCTCTTTGTCTCTGTATATACGAAGGCACGTGAGTTAGGAAGTAGTACAGACTTCATGAAACAATCATCAAATGGATTCACAGGAGCCCGAATTCTATTGACCGTACAGATTATTCAGCATGTCCTGTACGACTCTCCTATTATGTACACCACGACAGTGGTACGCATGAGTTGCCTCTACAACGTGTCTCTGTAATACTTCAAACGACGTATATTACGTTGTTTCGTATGCTACACAGTTACATAATTCCTTCTGAGTTTGACCACACATGCACACACCACAGTTTGTCTCTTCTACACATACGCGTATGTTCATCTCGATAGTGATCTTTGTTTGTCCACTCGTGGAAACAAGGGAAAAGTCTTTCTAGGCACTTTTATTTTAGCATACACGTGTATGTATTGGGCGGAAAAATCCATGATTTTAAGCCGAAATTAGGAAAGTAGTCGAAAATAAAGTTCGTTATTTTTTGTCAACTGACCAGTAGGGCTAGTTGCGAGATTGTTTTTTTTCTACCATACATTCAAACTTTATGCCAAGGGTGCAACGAAAAATGTCGATTTTTTTGCATCACCCTTAACACTATTTTTTCAATATGTTTCTCTTTTATAATATAAATTTTATTTATATTTATGTATTTTTCTGCATGTTTCGATTGAATTATTACACGTGATTTGACACGAGAATACTTCGTGCATTGCAACATTATAGACATATATATATATATATATATATATATATATATATATATATATATATATATATATATATCTAGAAATAGTTCATGTGAGTACTAAAAGTATTCATCCTTATCACACGAGTGGAAAAAATGTCAACGGACCCAACCAACATCAGGAATAGTCCAAATTCCGATGTTTCGACTTTTTTGTTAATTGAACAAACATTGCAAAACCGAAGAAACAACGAGACGGCATTTTTCTCTTCCCCAAATGAGACGCCTGAAATAAATAAAATTTGAGCAGAAAACAATACAATAATGGTTAACATACTACCGTTCAACTTTCTTATTTTTTAGTAGTTTTAGCAAAACAAAGTAAAATCATTGTCAACATTCTCCCGTTCATTTTTTTTTGTTATTTTATCAAACGGAAGTAAAATAATTGTTATCAGTCTCCGGTTCGATTTATTGTTTTTTTTTCCAACATTTTTGGCAAAACAAAGTAAAATAATTGTCAACGTTCTTCCATTCGATTTTTTGTTTTTTTTTTATAGCAATTTTGGCAAATACGTATGGAATAATGATCAACATTTCCCCGTTCGATTCTTAATTTTTTTAGCAATTTATGCAAAACGAAATAAAATAATTGTCAATTGAGTGTGTACAATTTTTCTTTAGTAATATTCCGACAAGGGTTGCCAAGCGTTAGTCGTCGCGACGATTTGCAAACCGGAAGCAAATTAAAAGGGCCACACGAATAAAGATATAGAAAAGCGAAAAAATAAAGGAAATGGAACATCGGTGTGTCAATAGCTTGGGGAATATATATTTTCCGGAGGTAGGCCCCTTTATATTCCGAGTGTAAGGGAAAAGTATGGTGGTACATGGAGTAAGCGTATTGCGTAATGTGTATATGTCTCGACAATCTTACTTCCCCCCCCCCCCCGCTCTCCCTCGACCCCTTTATATATATATATATGTATGTATGTATGTGAGTATGTGTGTGTGTGTGTGTGTGTGGGGGTGAGTGGGTATCGGCGTGCATGTATTTCCATGAGTCAATTTTCCGGTACCGCGCAAGCTGTGTGTTGGATGATAAAACTTCTCGCAGCCGTATAAGGCGGAATGGAACTTTCCACTTCTTCTAGATTCTTCCCCATATCCTTTGGGCATATATGATTTCCTATCTACATGAAAATTGTGAGAGAAACAGAAATGTGAATAGGAATACCGCGGTTGGTTCAGGGTGGTGGTGGGGTTGGGGTCCTGGCAATCACTTCATGCTATGATGATCTTCACGTATTGCAGACTTGCTTGAATACAGGGTGTCCCATAGGTCGTTGCTCGGAAGCATCACAGATTTCTTTCAACATATAATTTTATACATTTAAACATTTGTTTTTCTCATACTTTTGCTATATATTGCACGATGGGAAATACACATTTCCTATTGTACATTATATTAAAGGAAGTAGCGGAGAAAATGAATTTGATATTAAAATAAACAAGCACAGTCGCGCTATAATTTTATTTATTAATTATTGTTTCAAAGGAAATATTCATGAAGCTGCTGCGGTAAAACTTCTTCAGGAAAAACAAAAAGAAAAAAAAAACCGACATCCGTCGTCCTCGTCCGCAAATGTATTATTCTGCGTATTTCCATTGAATCATTATGCGCGATTTGATACGCGAGTATTCGTCGCGTTTTTGCGTGTAGGAAAGTTGGTCGATGCGGGCTTCGCGGAATTGAGAACGCATCATTACGACTGATATCCTATTACTCGGTGCCATTGCGAAGAAGTTGCGAAACAAGCTTTTGTACAATGGGTGGGAATTCCCCGATATCTGCGGTCCAGGCTTTCCTGCCCCGACCCGCGGGGAATCCCGCGTGCGCGCGGGCGATTCGTCATCCAATTTCATTCTCTCGTATGTTCATTTTTAATCTTCCCTCATTGCGCAAAGGATAGAGCTAAGGAGGAAACTATAATGACCCAATTATGTTAACGCTCAAAGGAAAATCCGGAAGATGAAGCATCATTGTGCGCGGCAGTCGGATAAATAATAATATTGGATCCATGCATAGTTCCGTAGCGGAAATCGAGTAAAAGCGAAAATCAAGCGCAAAATATTTACCAAAAAAAGCAATTTGAATCAACTAAATATGTTTCATTCTGTTCAATGACACATTGCCGTCTCTCCACGATGGATCATATTCTGTACGTTAAATTTTCGTAATACAATATGTAGACATAGAAAACTAGTGGATTTTGAGAAAGTATGAATCGTATCCTAAAAATATATAAACCGCTTAAAAAACAAATATCTGAAAAATTGATTCGAATCACATCACTAAAAATCCACTCTAATTATCGATTGTTATTCACTTTACTTTACTTTGACACAATATCACCACACACGTACAAGCTCACGGAGCGTCCAGATTATGTTCCAACACATCGAGTTTTTTCTCGTGACTTTTCACATATTTTCGTTTCGTAGTAAGAATTCTCAAATGGCGTTTATCGGGGAACGGTGAAGAATTCAATTGGATCCCGATGAGGACTCCCTATGTGCGGTGTTCCTAACAAATTTTTATAGAAATGTGGGTGTCATCTTGGGACTTGCCATTAAATTTGTGCACAGGATCAGAAATAGGTACATTTTTTTTTGGGTGATCCAACAAATTCAGCGTGAGAATGTCAAATGAAAATTTCTTAAACGCCGTCAATCGGGAAATATCACGGTACCCACTTGGATTCCAATCCGAGTGGGTACCGCGTGCGGTGTCCCTGTCAAATCCCTATTAGGATGTGGTAGGATTTGGGGACTCTGCAACAAATTTCTGCACGGGCATATGTTTGTTTGCGACGCGGTTTTGCCTTTTAGGAAATATAAAAGAGAAATGCATCGAAAGTACAGGTTTTTGCCTTCTATGGGCAAAATATAATTAAACTTCCTATACGTAACGGATCTCGATGGAGACTTTTTCAAAATGTCGGCCCAAATTTCAGCTTTCACTTAATATACGACATCTCATATGGTTGACGCATGTGCGAGCGGAGAAAGAACGGCGAATGACATCCGTCGGAATTTCGCTACGGTATTATCCATAGACCCAATGATAATAATAATAATAAAGTAATAAAGTAAAAATATCCGAATCAGTTGTTTTGACACTTGTCATTTGTCAGTGGAAAGCGCCTTTCGAAATTGGATTTTTTATTGTTGTAATTTCTTCCTTTTCCGCAATAATGAAAAAAAAATATGAGGTTGAAGTTTGCATAGTTGAAAACGCAAAGAATTTGTTTTTCGCTTCGCTTTACTTTACGGAAACGACTCAAACATTCATTAGCTGTAACCCAAACAAACGTTTATCAGGACCCTTACGACAGATGTGCAATAAAAGACTTATGGTAATCATCAGAATAAATAAAAATCCGAATAAAACACTTTTTATGATAAAAATACTCGTAGATACGAATAATAATTCATTTTTGTTGTATCCCAATGATGCAGTCGATAAGAAGATAACGAATTCTTTTGAAACATAAACGGGGAAATCCGCAGGTTACTTGAAATTGTTTTCACTGCCCTTGAAAAGGGCCTCGCGGTCTGAAAATATTTTCATGGGTCTGAAGTTTGCATCGTTGGATTCCAACGAATTTTTTTTAAATATTACATTTTTTTTCGTGTATAATTGGATGCTAGAATATCAACACATGTCATACGAACCATTAAAACAAATTTGATGGGCTAGAATCAACCCTTTTTGGGGGTTGAAAGTGAAAAAAATTAATATCTCGGATGGTCAAGACATTCGCAATTTTTTATTTGCGCTGTATATGTCTTGTGCCTAAAGAAAGGCACAAAAAAAATTATAACGATTTTCATCCCCCGGAACCCACCCTTGTCGGGGGGTGAAAGTTGGAAAAAATCTTATGTCTGGCGCTATAGACATTCTCAATTTTTTTATTTGCGTCGAATATTCTCTGGGCATAAGGAAAGCCACAAAAAAATTAGCAACTATTTTTATCTCTCAGAACTCACCCTTATTGGGGGGTGAAAGTCGAATGAAATTGTATTTCCGGCGGTTGAGACATTCTCAATTTTTTTATTCGCGCCGAATATTCCTCGAGCATAATGAAAGCTACAAAAAAATCAGCAACGATTTTTATCTCCCGAAACATACCCTTATCGGGAGGTGAATGTTGGAAAAAAATCATGTCTGGCGCTATAGACATTCTCAATTTTTTTATTCGCGCCGAATATTCCGTGGGCATAATGAAAGACACAAAAAAATTAGCAACGATTTTTATCTCCCGCACTTTCATCCCCCTTATCCGGGGATGAAAGTCGTTACTCTCAATAGAAATGTGAAGCCTCCTCGTGGCTTTTTTTTTCTTCAATAACCATTAATAATTAACGAAAAGAATATAAACTGAATAATAATTGCTCCCTGTCGGTCGCTTTGTGAAATTTAAATGCACCCTTGCATAACAATTATCGTCGATACTCCAAAAACAAAATGATCGAATAGTACGTGCAGCTATCATTGAAAAATATTTCCATGCCGCTCTGTTGTGTCGTATCGCAGCGACGTCAATGCAGTTCCAATTATTATTACGGCCTCTGTGATGGAAATAAAACTTTCTATCACTTTCCAGATAGCAATAATTTTCTCCGGACTAATCGCACATTTCTCATCCACGCCTGTAGTCTACCTCCAATATTTCATTTGCATTTAATAAATTTCACGTCATTGCAATAAAACTCCGCGGGCGCATTCTCGTAAAAAACAAATCCTCGCTCGCGAATACATCGGGACGATATATAGCATTAGACCGAGAGGACAGCGGAACGGCAGTAATAATAATTTGCATTGTGTAAAAAAAGCGCGTCGTCAGGGCGTTTCGTAGATTTTTTGTTGTTGTTTAATTAATTTTTTTTTTTGATCGCCATTGCGGGTTTTTTTTTGCCGTTAATGGAACTTAGCTTCCTGTTCATAGGCAAACAAATACGAACATGGTGTACAAATGTGTATGTGTGTGTTTGCGTAAAAAAAAAAAGATACCAAAAAGTCGTTGTTTTCTTCTTTCTTCGGAGCTACACGAAAAAGAATGTGTGTACATAGTAAAAAACAAAAAGAATTCTCGCGGAAAGTGAGCCCCGTAGATGAATTTGAAAAAGTGGCAAAAGCCACTTAAAATGGTTTTTTTTACTTGTGGAAATAATGATTTTTCGCTCCTTAAATAAATAAAAAAGTATTAGGAAATGTGTTTGAAAGGCAAAAGGAATATGATTTTCGGCAGGAAAATAAATTGGTCTGATATCTATACTGTGAAAATGAAGGAAAAAAACGTATTGTTTTTTTATCTTATACCTAAGTACGCGCAAATTTACGTAAAGGTGAAGTCTTAAATTTACGTGAAGGTGAAATCAAGCATCTGAAAAGTTCTCTCTCTCTCTCTCTCTCTCTCTCTCTCTCTCTCTCTCTCTCTCGCTCCGTTCGTGCAGGTATTATGTAAAAATTGCTGACCCAAACGAAATAGAGTACTCAGAAAAATATAGGGCGTAACTTGAAGTAACATGTTGTTTTTATTTAATCGCAATCGGCTGACTCAATCAAAAGATATGCTCATTTGAAGTTTTCAGAAACCTGCGCGTGACGAAGTCATTGACACAGCTGGTATATGATGGTGGGCACTTTTCATGGTGGCCTGAAAAGTGACGTCCAAACGGAAAATCTCGAGGCCTCATATCAATACCTATTCGAATCACCCCCATGCATGTTCTACGACCTTTTTTAGTTTTCCAGTAAAAAGCCTTTTTCAAATTCGATTTCCCAGTTTTCCGGTATCTCAGGTTTTTATTCTTTTCTATTTTTTCATGTGCTTTCCTCTTAGAACTTTTTAAAAGCAATAAGGAGTCATTTAGACTAATTTAAGTATTTTTTTATCATCTGAACTTTAGTGCAATTGGTAGTTTATCTTTTGCTCAACGACGCACTTCATAACGATAACACAAGTAAAAAACATCACGAGGAAAGTACGTGCACTAAGGAGAAAGATAAAAAAAATGCTTTTTTTTCTCGAAAAGTCGAAAAGATCGTAGAACATAGGTGGGGGTGATTCGGACAGATATTGATACTATTAGGATAGGTATTTAGATTTTTTGTCAGACTCCACTTTCCGGACCACCCTATATATATATATATATATAATCAGTCACGCTATTTATAATAACGGCCCCGCTCCCTCGTCTCGTCCCCTCCGTTGTCATGTGCAAGTTACCACTACGTTGACTTTCGCCTATACAAAGGTCAATTGCTTGCGAACGAAAGGGCCCGAGTCACCATTTTCCAATGTACCCAGCGAGCTACACGAATTACGATCTTTTATCCCATAAACGCACGCGGCTGCGTACTTACACTCCGATTAAAAGCGTGTGATATACATAAATATAATTTCGCTCGCTCCACAGGTTATTGTGGAAATTCCATAAGGATCGGCCTGTATAATTGTCTTCTGGAACTATACAACTAAGCCGCGTAATTTTCCTCGACGCACTCTCATCCGCCCCCCTCGTTCCTGGGGTTCTCCTCCTATCGCCCAGAATCTCAAGCGCTTTATACTTATTACTAATGAACGTATTAGAGTTTTCTCCGTTCTCGACTCGGCAAATATAGCAAGAGAAACGGGTAGAGAGAGAGAGAGAGAGAGAGAGAGAGAGAGAGAGAAGGAAAGCCACTTCGAGATTTAAACTGCAGTGGCAAATCGTTGCCTTGATAAGTACGCTAGCAACGTAATAAGCTTCTCTTCTCCGGAACTTTATAACCGTATATTACACCCTCTGCGCTTGTCGTATACATCTAGCTCTCTAAAGGGGTGAGAATACTGTGACGGCTCGAAAATGAATCCAACTTTCGGATGTAGTGTTTGAAAAAATACATTAAAAGATCAATTTGTGATTGTGCACTGTATTGGAGTGTATTATAAAAAAGTGAACAAAGATCTTTACAATCATAAAAAAATCGTCACGAATATGACCTTGAGAGGGCACTGGTAGCCCTTCTTTTAGGAGTCAGAAAGGTTTCTTTTTTTGTAATTATCAGCTGAAAAAGAACAAGTTTTATTCTTTTTCTCATCTCGTAATTTCTTTTTGGATTATGTAACACAGTCAATTTTTTATTTTTATTAAATGTACGGCATAATAGTAATTTATGCTACAAGTGCGGAAAACAACGAATTCCATCGCGCGTGAAGTTGCCGCGTGAGCCGAAGGCTTATGGTGCATTTCACACGAGTACGAGTGTGATTTGCAGCACGAGCCGAAGGCGAGTGCTGTAACCACACGAGTACGAGTGAGAAATGCACCATAAATCGAGGCGAATTCGGCAACTTACGCGCGATGTAATTCGTTTTTTTTCGCACATGTCCCATACATTATTTTTTGCAATTACTGTCTCGAAAGTGGGATTTGAGATTCAACAAAACCAACAACAATTATATTCAAATATATCACATCAGTTCAGATCATTTCCTTGTCAGAAAATACGACTGTGATAAGTTGACGTTTCATATGACATGAATTTCGCTACATTCAAGTTTGTTCAATCGGTCCAAAATCGTAGAACAAAAAACTATCAACTGTGAAAAAAAACCGTTTTTTCACGAATCAATGTGGTAAAGTGAGCTATAAATAGATTTTTTTCCGCACTAGTGCGGGAAAGTCTCACATTCCCGCACTTGTGCGGGAAAGTAAGCATCGTTGAGAAATAAGCCACTTTCCGCACGCTAAACACCAATCGAAAATCGCACTTTCGGGGCAGGCAATGCGAAAATACTTTTTGGATTATGTATAGAAAAAACAAGTTTTTTTTTAAATTAAATGTGACTCGTACCTTCTTGTTGAATTATCTGAAAAAAAACGAGTTTTTCTTTATTAAATGTGACTTGTGACTCCCTTCGGATTATCTGAAGAAAAAAAAAACAAGTTTTTTCTTCATTAAATGTACTTCGAAATGCCTTTTTGAATTATCTGAAAAAAGCATGTTTATTTTCAACTTTTGACAAATTTGCGCAATCACAAAGTTTTAACAAAAAAAGTTTTCACCGAATTCAACACTTTGTGAAACTCTATACTCTGCCATTTGTAAATGGCGCTAAGGTATAAAACGTATATGTAATGGAAAAACTCGTTTTTCTTTTTTTATTATTCAGTCAGACGACTCCAGAAGGAATTATTTAATGATTGGAACTATATAATTCATTCCGATAATTCGAAAAGGAATCATAAAGTACTCCGCGTTCAGGTCTCTGACGAAAAGCACGATATTGAAGTATGCATCACTAGAAATCAACGAGTTCTTTTTCTCCTAAGTTCAAAGTATTTTCCTGCCATATCAAAGCTACGATAAACTTTTCTTTAAAATCTTCATCGGAGACCTACAACCTAACTTTATCAAAAAATATTTCAGATAACAATAAAAATGGAGAAGAAGAAAATAAAAAAGAATTTTCGTTGCACTCCAACGATGCAAACATTAACGTCATAAAAAAGCCGCGAATTTGACGAACAAAGCAGTCACACAGTCACAAGAAAAAAATAAATGCTGATAGCTTTGAATTTTTCCGAACTTTCGCTCCAATCATCAGCAGTTAACAAGTTTTTTCATGATAAACGATAATAAATTTATTATAATTCTTTGTACCTCTATTAATACGTTTCCGTGTAATCGAGATGCAATTTAATGGCCCTGCACATGATTCACCTGAATTCTGGAATTCGGTGCAGTCGACTTTGTTCCGTACGAAGAAACGTAATTTTTTTTTCTCCTCCCTTTTTTCGACCGCGTGTTTTGCAAGCTCGTGCAAGAATGTTCGCGATCAATTTTGCACACGAGCGAAGGAAAATACTTTGAAAAATTAATGCACATCGGTGACGACCGTTGCGATTACCTGAAAGGCCTCACATTTTTTTTTTACTAACCTATTCATACTCTTTACGGAACCATTATGCCCTGTGTTTTTTTCCTCGTTTTTAAATGCAAAGAGTATTATCGGCAGCGTACAATCGGGTGAAACGGCCGCAGCGAGAATTCTCGAATAATATACACGTTGCGCATCGCTTATATTTCCAAATGGCTTTGCATATGAGGCATTGTGTATATTTGATTTTTAACGTCAACAATTTTTGTTCATGGCTGTAATACGTGGATAGAAAAAAAATACAATACTATTAAATCGTATATGAAAAACAATTTTCAAATATTTATTGAATCTATATATAAATTTGTGAAGTTTGGAAATATTTATATGTTTTTTTATGAATATATATAAAGTTTTATATTGTTGTAAATGTCATCCATTGTAAATATGTAAAATTTTAACTATTAATATTTATATTAAATTCTTTTTTTATATTTTCATATTTATATTTTTATATTTATCAAAAATCAATACAACATTTATTGGTATTTCACGAGCGATTATTAATTCGGTATTTCTGATACTCAATCGCGCGAATAATTAAACGAGTGCAGCATGTATCGAGAGTAAAATTTGTGAGAAGGCGTGCAGGAAACAATGATGGAGAATTTTGTGTTCTCTTATTAAAAAATAATCAATATTTTTTTTTTGTAAAAGAGGGTTTAACGTGTTATTACACTGGCGCTTTTGCATTTTGATTTCGCGCATCAACGTGTGAATTGCCATTGCCAAACCCAAAAGATGTCGCAAAAAACCCAAATGATTAGGGAATAATATTTTTGTTACCTAAAAAAAAACAGAATGGAGGACATATCGTTCCGAATATCGGCAATATCGTTAAAATAACGACAAGGCAAAAAAAAAATCGAGATAGGTAGGCAAACTCATTTGCGACCTACTCGTGCTAGGCTTCAATGCAAATTTCGAATTCACTTCCTACTCGCAGTCGTTTTTTCCACGTTGATAAAAAAGTTAAGCCGAGTCGCTCGCTCGCTCGGTCCACAAATTACTTTCAATATTATTATTCAATTTCTTCGATAAAATACATCGGTCACGAGCGACCGAAGTTTGCTAGAAAACAGAAAGAAAAAAAAGAAAAAGCCCAAGCAAAAACCTCCCCGTGAACGTACGTACCGGAAGTAATGATGAAAAAATAAATCGAAAGCGCGCTTCATTCGTAAAATTGCTGCGCCGGTAATAGCGACGCTATTTGCTCGTAAAACGTATAGCGAAACGGGTCGACCGGGGGTACATTGATATTAGTCCTTTTTTTTTCGAAAGCGCCAACGCAGGGATTTCCGCGCTACCCGCAACGCGTCATATTGGATTTTGCAGCGGCTGATTTTTTAATCCGGTTTTACAGCACGAACGAGCATATGTATGCTTTTCGTCCGATAAAAACAAATACCATTGGGTACCCCGAATACACCTGTACATGCAGGCTGCATTATTTTGTGGGCGCCGAGGATTGAGGCAGCTCCGTTTTTAAAGAGGCTTTTTTGCTTCCGTATGCGCTTTACGTACCACCAAGTGAGGGAATAGAGGAAGAAAATGAATAGAGGCAGAGAGAATGATGTAGATGACTCGGCATTAATCGATGTACTTAGCATTTTTGTCTTCATCCTAGGGGCGAAAGCCTGTGGGGTCAGTAAGGACCCCACGTTCATTTTGCAGCACCATTCAGAACTAGGAGGTGTTTTCGAGTCCGGACTCTTTTTAAAATTCCATTTTATTTGTATGAAATGATAAAATGATAAATAGTACCACTGACTGAACGTTGCGTTTACCTCGAGCGAAAAAAGCATACGTCAAAATACGCAGGTCCATTAAAATGATCTATTATTACTTTCATAATAAATTATAATTATTCTTTAGAAAACTTCAAAACAAATATACATAAGTTGCAATAAAGTATGTGACAATAATATAGATTTCGAACATGCGTATGCCCACGATATCTGCAAAAAAAAATATCTTTTTATCGAATTGGGCCTTTTCGCATTACTGTATTTTCAGAAATTAGTCAAAATCTTTGGCGCAGACATACTTTTACGAGAGAACCGAATTTTTTTTTTTTTTTCGAAAACATACTTTGCCTACGTTGAATTACCATTTAATTTTTTTCACCGATCAATTGGAAAAGAAGACCTACAATTTTTTACTTGAGAAAAAGTATTTTTTGCATGCGCAATTTTTTTTTCGTTTCGAACACTTTTTCATTAAGGCCATGTGTTATGTCGACCAAGCGGCCATGAGTGCGAGAGAGATAGCTGATTTGCAGATTCCCAATGTTATCCAAGACGGCTGATATTTCGGAAAACAGAAAAGCAACAGCTCCCGCTCTGTTGAACGATGAACAACGTCTTTCTCTTTGCTTGCCTGAAATGTAATTCGTCTAGGAGAAAAATTAGCCGGAGGATTTTTACCGACTGAATGTACGAGTTATGTCCTTAATTTTTATTTTCACAAATGAACCCTAGTGCACAATATTCCTTTCCTTATTGAATAACGAAACTATTCGCCCATTGACAAACTCTGTTATCCTCTGGAAAATGTGCTGTCCTACACTGAGGATTCTGCGTGGGGTCCCGCGGAGACCCCACACATCGCTTACGGTGGGAAAAAGTGAGATATTACACTTGAGTCAAATTTATTTTCATTTTCCTTGTTTTCTCTTTCCAGGCGGATTTTTTGCATTTTTCGTGGAAGGGAGAAGAGAGAGAGAGAGAGAGAGAGAGAGAGAGAGAGAGAGAGAGAGAGAGGCAGCGCAGTCTTCGAGTAAACTGAAGATATCTCGCACAGCGCAGGGTGTAGCACCAGTGATAACCCTGACAAACTGCTGTTTTTCTTCGCCAAATTGCATCCATATTTGCATTATTATCGTACTATCTACCCATATACGAGTCCATGCATACAACGGCAGGTCGACTGCTAGCGAACATTAAAAAGACCGTTCTCCATGCGAAAATTGCGACGCGAAGTTAGCCTGAGCGCGCCCTTTCGTTTTCCATTTGTCCACATTAAATATGTATATATTTCGCTCTGAAGCGGAAGTAGGACTGCACAATGCTTATGGTAATTGTTTGTCAAGCAGATTAATTTGAACTGTAGCGTGCTCGTCCTCGGTGTGAATTAGAAATTCTCTGGATACATACAGGGTGACAATCATAAGGTCACCATGTGTTTTCTAAGGGTTTTGCGCGGAGATTTCGTGCCCGAGAAGACTATGACTTTCAACGGCTTTTCAAGTCCTCTTGAAAAAAAAATATAGCGTATATTCGCAATGAGTGGTATTTGCCGGAAAAAATTGAGCATTCTGGAAAAAAAATCCATTCTCAGTACAATAGAACGAAGATAATTCAATTCCAAATACCAAACACTCCTGGAAAACTTTTTTTGTGCATTCCGTCATCGAGTAAAAAAAATATTAAAGATGCTTTTTAAAGAGGACAGATGAAATTTAATTCCATTTGAAAAATACTACTTATTAATGTTTCGTATTCGTAATTTAATTATCTTCATTCAGGTGAACGCAAAATGGAATTTTAATTTATTTCCAGAATGCTCAATTTTTTCATGCAAATACTACTCGTCACAAAAATATGATATATTTTTTTCGGAGACGTCTTTGAAAACCATTAAATATCATATTTTTCTCACCCTCTCACCTTTTAATTGTCACCCTATGTATTCATATGCACACACCTTTTCACGTTTCCTGCTTCTTGCACGTTCTCTCCATTGATTCATCTTTTTTCTCCTCTTCTTTCGCACCAACCTGAAATTACAGCACACAGTCTGAACTCATGTAGCATATAGTAAATCAAGAGTGGAGATAGCCATCCTAAAATCGAAAGGGAAGGCTTTTTTTGGATCCCGCAAAAGTTCATTGAAGCTCTAAAAATAAGAGCGGCGCAGTAAGAGGAGCATTATTTTTCTGGGGTCATGTGGGTTACGGACACATCCGGTATATCACGATTGTCATTCCAGTCTTTCGTGCTCCGCTGAGATTTATACGGAATCGGTACTTTTTGCACGGGCTAAAGAACCATACATCGAGTGCAGTGGAATAAAAAAAAAGTAGTTGGTCTTTATTGTTATGTTCTTTTTCCGTTGGCTCTTTTACTCTCTCTCTTTTTTTTCTCTCTCTCTCTCTCCCTCTCGCTCTCTCACTTTCTCTCGCTATGAGTTTCATTGGTGCAATAATCCATCGGGGAAATACTCGGTGGTCGAAGTATCCCGCGTTAACGACACCCTTTGACATTCGTATAGCTCTTTGAAACGTTTTAAAGCTTCGCGAAAAAGAAAGAGGGGCGAGGGTACGGGAGAGAGAGAAAGAGAGAGAGAAAAGAGAGAGAGAGAGAGAGAGAGAGAGAGAGAGAGAGAGCGTGACGCATACACAGGATGAGAAAAAAAAGATGGTCGGGGAGACCGACATATATATTGCCATTTGAACGTTCGTTATTGCCCTTTGAAGCGAGAATTGGCACCGTACAAAACCATTGGAGTCATAAGATTGCAAGGTTGAAAGAAACTTCAGAGACAATGACGTCGGGAGCCTACGAGGGAGAGAGGAACACGCCACGGTTTCTTTCTTTTTTCCGACAATTGTTTCATACATTTTCCTTTAAGAATTTCTTTGTACTCACAACACTTTTCGAGAATATCAATACCTTGGGTATGTGCATAATTCTGTAGCGAAAATCGAGGAAATTTCAAACGCAAAATATTTACAAACAAAAAAAAAGATTTTAATCAACTAAATATGTTCCATTCTGTTCAATGACTTTCTGCCATCGCTTCACGAGCTTTATTGTCCCTCTTCCTTAGAAGTCCTAAGATCTTTGGGCAAAGAAGTTATCCAAGTGGTTTTTGAAGACGTCCAGGGAACTGAAGCTTGTATTATTCAAACTGTTTTGTAGTGCCCGAAAGAAATGATAGTCTGAAGGTGCGAGGTCCGGACTATTATACAGTGGGTGCACCACAACATCCCACCCAAGCCGCAATAACTTTTGTCGTGTCGTCAGAGAAACGTGTGGTCTAGCGTTGTCCTGGTGGAACACTACGCCCTTTCGGTTCGCTAATTCGGATCGTTTCTGATCGATTGCTCACTCTTTAATTTGGCTAGTTATGAGCATTACTTGGACGAATCAATCGTTCTGCTGGATGGTAGCAGCTCATAATAGACGATTCCTTCAGATACAGAGCACGACCTTCTTCGAGTGTAATCCAGCCTTTGCGATCGTCTGAGCAGCGTCTCCTTTGACCATGATATTTTTCGACTGACATTGTTGTCGACAATCCAATTTTCATAGCCAGTAATCATTTGCTCTAAAAATTGTTCGTTTTGATGGCGTTTGAGCAGCAAATCACGAGCTGAAATTCGGTCGATTTCATTCTTTTCGCACAGTTCGTGCGGTAGCCAAACATATAGCTTGCTTACCATCCCAAGCTCCCGTAAATGTCTCGAAACACTTTATTGGCCAATGTTGAAGTTATTTCCGATCGCTGTAGTCGTCAAATGCCGGTAGACGTCGATCAAAGCCTTGATTTTATCGACATCAGTAGTAACTGGCCGACCGAAGCGAAGAACAATTTTGAGATCTAAATCTTCACAACGACATTTCGCAGACTCCGTACACGGCGCATGTCTTTTTGTGAGTTTGCAACGTGATTTTTCCTTTTTGGAAATAAAAAAGCAAAATGCATCGAAAATAAACGTTTTTTTCCTTCCATGGTCAAAATATAATTAAACTTCCTATACGTCACGGATCTCGATGGATACTTTTTCAAAATCGCGGTACAAGTTTCAGCTTTCATATAATATACGACACTTCATATGGCTGACGCATGTGCGAGCAGGGAAACAACTATGAACGACATCTGTCAGAATTTTACTACAGAATTATGCATAGACCTAATTTATTAATATTATTGCTAACATGAGAACAGAGGGAAGAACAATCTTTATAATAATTATTATTATCATAGCTCTTATTATTATTATTCGATTCATTATATATCGATCGTTGCATGTAAGAATTGCTAACTTACGTATGTCAATAAAACTCTCGGGAGACCATTTTTTGTAAATTGAAACGTGTTTTGCTTTTAGAATAATTTTTTCGAGGATTTTGCATAATATGAAGTTGATGCTCGATCATTTTCACATTTTGGTTTATCGGGTTTTCTGTATTGCCGTAACTTATAAACCGCTTATGATTATCTTTTATTTTTGAATAGATTTATTGCCCGGAAACACACTTCCTCAGTTTGAACTAAGAAACATTCACCTACCCCCGAGGGTTAGTCTCGATATTAATCTAGACCAGAACAATAATACCGAGCAACACTCGAGGATTCCAACACCATCTCGGCTGCCGCCTCATCCAAAAAAAAACCGCGTTAAAATGGCATTGTGATAGGTCGGTCAGAGCCAAGAACTGAATGACGTAAGTCGTCTTCTCGTCGAAATCGAAGAGGACAACATCAGTAGTCGCTTAAAGCAGCCCAATGGTCGCGAACGAGAAGTTCCAATAAATCTTGCACCTCTCGCCCACGACAATGGACTCAATATCTCTTGGCAAATAAGGCGGCACGGGCTCCCGGTCTATCCCATAAGATTGCCGTAGATGGTAATATAACACCCTTAGGGCCGCGTTATGGCGATGGATATAGCCGGAGACCGCATATACCGGGCAGCAGGCAATAGATGCGTTAGTGTTTCCGGCGCTTGTTTGCATCCACGACAGAAAGTGGTCGGCAGTGGCTGACTCATAACGCGGCTGTGATAGACCAGGGTGTTGATGACGCCGTCTTGGCAAGCGCAGATGAACCCTTCGGTCTCGGAAATCAGACCAGTTGACCGCAAGAAGGAAAAGATCTGCTGGACGGACAGCCCATGCTCCGCGATGTGTCAAAAAAACACACCGTGCATGGGTCTCCCCACGTACTGCCGAGTCAGGACAGTCTGTTTGGCAGCCCTGATTGCCCGCCGGCGTTAGGACTTGGGCAACCGAGTGGACGAGTCTATTGGCAAGCCTTTGCGCCGGTGCCGACGGAACTTCAAGAGCCTCATAGAGAAATGATCCAACTCCAGGAAGCTCATGCTGGTGCATGATTTCCAGGAGTGGATCCGAGCTCGTTATTGCGTCGTATGCTATTCCGAGGACAACGTGGTCATGAAGACACCCCAATGTACAGGGGTGTCTTCATGGCATATACAGGCGCCGGGTGAAAGATCGAGGGTGCAAGCTCCACTTGATGTTGTTGACCTTGCGTGTGCCGATGTCCAGCTGTTTAAGCTCGCCTCTACGCCATTTGATAACGCCAAATGAGTAGAGCAGGACCGGGACAGTGAGCATATTGGTGGCAGTGATCTGCTTGATCTTTCAGATCTAATAATTTCCAGATCCGTCTTAGACGCCGCATATACTCGCTGCAGAGGGCCCATTTGACGTCCTTAGCGTCTTGTAGAAAGCGTTGGTCAATGCCAAGGCAACGGTAAGATGCTCCGGCGCGGCGTCCAGACGGATTACTACTTTTATTATTATTTTTATAATACGTTTATTTATTCATCTAAAAACTGCTGACTCCAGTATTCCAATTTAATTTCCATTTTTCAAATAATCCATTTTTGTTTAAATTCGCGTAAAAATAAATACAACAATAATGAACAATAAACGATAATTCATTTTTTTTGGAGGAATCCCAACAAAATGAAAAGTATTTTTCGTTATAATCGCAACATATGACGAGGAAAATTTCAACGCGACAATTGGACTTTTGCGCGTGGAAAAGAAAATCAGCACACCCTGTACATTCGATTTGCCGTTGTAAAATTTCGTATCAAGGATGCCCGCGAATAAATTTTGAAGCGAATGCACGAGCGATAGGAGCAACAGGGGGAGGCTCCTTGCACCCCGAGATCGAACAATCGCAAAAGTCAAGAGACGTATCGACGATTTGTTTTGTTCGCCGCATACCTCCCGTGTATAAAGACAGACGTACGCACAATGTGTATAAAGCTTTTGACAAAGTGCGCATAAAACGTCGACATGATTTTGTTGTGCCTTACGATGAGCGTATACGTGGCGGGTGGGGGGGGATCAGAGAAAACATGGTGGTCGTAAAGTCCCCGCTGTGCTTACACACATCCGTTGCTTCTTTCCTCGCCGAAAGTAAATAAGTAACGTGGCGAGGAGTCTGATTTTTCTTGCGTGAAATATTATTTTCCTGCGAGACTCACGCGTTGCACTTTGAGCTTCGGTCGCGAGGAATCGTCATGTGGCTACCCACGTTCGTTCGGTTCTGCGGCTGACAATAAGGGAGAAAGTTTCATCCCTCGAGAGTTTGTCCGTGAATCGTTCCCAACGACGAACATCGTCTTCGTCTCGGACACTTCTTTATTCTTTTCTCCTTTTGAAACTCTCATAAATACATTCTGGATTTTACAGTTCTTTATATGATTCACCTACATGCATGCACATGTGGTGAATCGAACTCTCTGTTCGATGGTTTCTTCCGTTAACATAAAATATGATAACGGTTATCTAGATATTAGGTGTAGTAAAAAGAAATCCATTGTTTTTGCAATAGATGGTTTTAGTAATCTGTATCCTGCGTTGTATAATTTGCGATCGGATTACGCTAGATGGCGTTAGAAAGATAAGATTTCGTACTAAAATAAACATCTCAGACAGTTTTGTGATTGCTTGACTCAATATTTTTTGAGCGCGCGTGAAAGATGGCCACCAGCAAAGTGAAAATACGCCATATTTTATAGTTTTTCTTCGATAAAGGCGAAAACACAAGCCAGGCGGCTGAAAATGTGAATATTGTTTATGGTCCTGATACTGTAACAGCCAAACACGCGCAATTTTGGTTTCGTCGATCCCGTTCCGGTAATTTTGATGTCAAAGTTGCACCACGCTCTGGAAGGGCAATTGTAGAAAATGTCGATAAAATAATGGAAATCGTCGAGTCCGACCGTCATGTAAGCACTGTTTCGATTACCCAGGAGCTAAAAATTGCACAAAAAACCGTTTGGAACCACTTGAATAAGGCTGGATACAAAAAGAAGCTCGATGTATGGGTGCCACACGAGTTAACGCAAAAAAACGCTGCTGAATCGCAACAAAATCGACCCATTTCTGAAGCGGATGGTAACCGGTCATGAAAAGTGGGTCACTTACGACAACATCAAGTGAAAACGGTCGTGGTCGAATCGCGGTGAGCCGGCGCAAACGGTGGCCAAGCCAGGATTGACGGTCAGGAAGATTTTACTGTGTGTTTGGTGGGATTGGCAGGGAATCATCTACTATGAGCTGCTCCCCTACGGCCAAACTCTTAATTCGGACCTGTACTGTCAACAATTGGACCGTCTGAAGGAAGCAATCGTCCCAAAGCGGCCAGCTTTGGCCAATAGGAGAGGAATTGTGTTCCACCAGGACAACGCCAGGCCACACACATCGATAGTGACTCGCTAGAAGCTCCGGGAGCTTGGTTGGGAGGTTCTTAGGCATCCACCTTATAGTGCGGATCTGGCACCAAGTGATTACCACCTCTTCCTGTCTATGGCGAAAGATTTTGCTGGTGAAAAATTCGCCTCAAGAGAAGTTTGTGAAAATCGACTGTCCCAGTTTTTTGCCAATAGGGATGAGGGTTTCTACGAGAAAGGCATAATGAAATTACCTTCAAAGTGGCAACAAGTTATCGATCAAAACGGTTCATATTAGACCTAAATCGGATCATTCTTACTATGCTAAATAAAGCCTTCAATTTCATGCAAAAATAATGGATTTCTTTTTACTGCACCTTATATATATATATATACATATATATATAATATTTATTATACAAAGATTTAGTTAGATTATAAAAAATTTAAATGTAATACAAACGTATAAATACACGAAAAAAAATTACATATATACGTGAAATGGGCATTATGAACCCGTTATCTCTATGTAATGTTAGTTATCCATATAATAATATGATTTATATAAATACGCTTGCATTTGTGGAGGGGTGTTTTTAAAGATATTGTAACTTAAATAATCCACAAGGTCGACACAATATACTATGAGGACGTTTATCGAAGTCGAATGTTCCCGAAATCACTTTCCCCCATATACCATATATATATATATATATATATATATATATTAGGGTGGCCCACTTTTTACCTTGTTTTTAATTTCTTTGCGGGTCGCCTGATCCAATTGTGACAAATAGAGAAAAAATAATATTGCAAAGGTTCCCTGTAATCGGAAAATATTTAGAAGTCGCTACCGAGCATTATAACATTTTTACATGATATATTTCCCACCATGGAGCCTCGACTCGTGTCGAGTATGTTGTACATCTTATCGGGATGCAAAAACTTATAAAGTATATTTATAATGTTTGTCTAACTAAGTATGTAATATAATGTTTACCTAACCCTCACTTTTGTATCAGACTATCCATTCCTGCTACTAATACGTAGATACTCTGCGAATACGGATATGCAGACACTACTGTAATTTAGTTCTAGTCTGCTCCAGTCGCTTCGTGGCGCCAGCGTCCCTAGCCATTGCTTGATTTAAATCGCTATATCTCTGAAACTAGAAGGTCAAAACTAATGATTTTTTTACCCGCTTCGTCATGTGTTCTTTTGTAATTGAGAATTAAAAAAAAATCTGTAGAAAAGTTTCGAAGTTATTGCGGCAAATGTGAAATTTTCCACTGCTCTCCATAAGAACACATGTAAAACAATGAAATCTTTGATTGCCAATATTTTGAAAAAGGAACGGTGAATCCTTTTGAAATTTTGAAGGTAATCATTTAATAGTGTCCTGAATGGGTCCTAAAAATTAAAAAAATCTATAGAAAAACGCTTTGGCGAGACTACTGCCTTAAAGTGGCTATTATCATCCTAAAAAAGTTAATAAACAATCTATGGTATCTGTCAGAAGAGTTAATCTGTTTTTTTTTCTATGGCGACGTTCCAATTAAGACGAAGCGCGAAATGACTGAATCATTAGCACGCCCAGGGAGTACCAGTCGTCAAGTGAAAGCTGATATAACAGTCCAGAACCTTCTTAACATCAGATTGGCAGACTTCGTAACCGCTAGAAGCTTGCGTTTTTTTTAAATAATAAAAATAGAACCATCTTTTCTTGCTCGGGACCTACCGGAGTAGAAAAGTGATGAAAACTTTTTAGTGTTTCGCTATTTGCAAAGGATTCCGTGTAGTAAACGACACAGCAAAGCAAGGAGTTGCTCTTATAGAAGAATTTAATCGGGCTAATACATATGATGAAGAACAGAAACAGTATCTGCTGTTAGTCGTAAGCGAACATCGGAAAAACATGCCAAATTTCAATATCAATACGATTGCACATGCTATAAAGGATTAAGATAAAGTTACATTGTTATAAATAGTATAAAAAAATTTATATTTCGACAAATAGTTTGGAAAAAATATAAATTATTGAATTTCATTCATTTTCAGAATAATTTTGTTTAAACCCTGATAGCGACCTCTAAATATTTTCCGATTACAGGGAGCCTTTACGATATTTTTTTTTCTCTATTTGTCACAGTTTGATCGAATGGCTCGCAAAAAATTAAATAAAAAATGGTCCACTCTAATATATATATATATATATACAGGGTATTTCAAAATTATATTATATATATATTATTATATATATTAAAAATTATATATACAAAATTATATATATTAGGAGTGCGCATTCATTGTAAGAGATGTTTTTGATAAAAACACGGCTTTATTGCGAAAAAATGGTTACAAATTGATCATTCAAAATATAGTCTATTGCTAGCCAATAATTTTTCCCATCTCCCTGGTAGATTTTTGGATAGATGGATTCCACGTCGAAAGAACGACACATATTTAGAGGCTATTCACGAATCGACCAATCTTTTGATCTGTTCATAAGCATGGAAGCACTGTTCAGACAAGCCATGAGTTATCGATCGAAATAGGTGATAATCGGAAGGAGCAATATGCTGAAAAATACGGCGGGTGTAGTAGGACGTCCCAGTTAAGCGCTTCTAACGTTTCCTTGACCGATTTCGCAACATGAGGCCGAGCGTTGTCGTGATGGAAAATCACCTTGTCGTGTCTTTTCGCGTGATCTGGCCGTTTTTTGGTCAATGCTCAGCTCAATTGCGTTAATTGTTGTTGGTAACATTTGATGTTGATCAACACTTAAGGATTTTGCAAGTTCTTGCGTTTGACTCCAGCCTTCATCGAGTAGACCTTCCACTTTCTCATCTTCAAACTTATTCGGCTGCACGGAGAGAATTAAATGTTAAAAATTACCGTGCAGTAACGGTAACCAGATGACAACCGTGAAACTTCGCTTATTATTACTGAGTAAAACACAGATTATCACGAAAATAAAATAAAATTTCTTCTTCAGATAGAAAATTTTACCAGATTTTCTAGTAAATTTTGATCTGTAACAAAATACGCAAAACTTAAATTTAAAACATATATAATATCAGCGAAATTTTACTGTGCATTTTATTATTTTATGCCTTTCAAAAATGTCTATAAAAAAGTATCGTCTTTATAACAGTTATTTTAAGATTTAATATAAAATTTAATGAGTGTTATAGGAAAATGTATTGTGCTCTCGGTAAAAATTATCGTGCGCGCTTGGTTAAAATTATCATGCGGTACGGTGAGGTAATTTTGAGGCACTGCATGGTAAAAATTCCCCTTCGTACCTTTCACTTCAGAATGGTATGGTGGTGGGGCTAAATAGGGGTGCGCGGTCTCGTTTCAGTGGTCTATCTATTCCTTATATGGTGCGGTCTATTCCTATACCGTACGGTGCGGTGGGTAATTTTTAACCGACAGTAGGTAAATTTTCGAATATACATGCTAAATTTTACTGTCTCCAATTTTTACCCTTCTTGTATAGTAAAATTTTAGCTACGTATTTGAAATTTTCTATAACGTGAGTTAGAAAAAACTTGTCGCATACGAATTATTATGTTTTTCTCACTTGTCACCACATTGAAATATATCACGGTAATTTTTACCGTTAAATTCACGACAAAAATTACTTTTTAATTCTCTCCGTGTGGGCTGGGCGTTCCTTATCTTCCGTGTCAAAATAACTGAAGCCACGCGATGATGCTTTGACGTAAAATTAGTAAAAATATGACCCGATGCGATATAGTACTAGTTACGCCATCTCTTAAAAATCCCTTAAAATTAATGCACACACCTAATATAATATATATAATAATAATTGAATATATAAAAATTGATTGAAACGTCCGTAGTGGTTCCATCTGGAGGAACCTCGTAGTCACCTTGATAAGCTTGATAGGTTAGAGAATTTTTCTACTGTTAATAGTTGTTGCTTCACCCTGTATAATAATACAGGGTTGTTCAAGAGTCGTGGATTAAACGAAGTGGGAAGGCAGCCAAGATCATTTCTATAAGAATACAAATTTCAGAATGAAAACCGTAGTAATAAGCAGACAGCAAGCGAAACACTAAGCGAACGTCGACACAATTCATGAGTCACATATTATGAATTTAAGAATCGGTTTTCTTAGTACCGCCTTCCTTCTACGTACCCTCCATAAGTACTCTGCATTCGAATAATGCGTTCCCAATACAAATCAACCACTCAAATTTGTTTGGCGTAAAATTCGATTTACCAGCAATTCACAATCGTGCAGTGAATAAAAATCGATAGTAAAAAACTTTCGAGGATCAGGTCTATGAGTTGGACCTTTTTAGAATCTTTATGAGGTGGACCAATTTTCCTACCACAGAGGAACGTTTCGGTAAGACATGTTTTTATTTAAATCAATGACGAAAACCTAGGGAGAAAAATTATTAGCCAAAAAGTTATCACAAATTCATATTTATTCTAAGAACGCATGAGGACAATTATGAAGACTATATTTTCATATGAAAGCCACATCATTAGGTTACATATTTTAAAAAATGTAACCCACATATGGTAAGTCATTTTTTTTAAGATAAATTTTATCGGAAACTGGGGACTGTTTTTTTTTTAATATTGAAAAAAAATCATAGCTCTGAAATCGTTGAGAACTGGACCAACCTTTATATGACCTTTTTGGTTGGAACTGATCTTGACCACCTCTCCACTTTGTTTGATCCGCGACTTTTGGACCACCTTGTATATAAAATGTTCGAACAGAATCGTGCGGTAATAAAATAATTGTGGAATCAATAGTTAAATTATAGCCTTTTCTGTCGCGTTTCATTAATCCTTTTGGAAGAATGATTTTTTTTCTTGACGGATAAAAATTTTTGCAAAATTGTTGAAAATGCTTTGAAACTCGTTTGTTTGGCCGTACATGAGTATGAAAGCTGCGGGAGAATTGGGAGAATTTTATTATTGGAGTCCCGCTGGGCGAGATTTATCTTGGAATTTGCCGCGTGACGCATTTATCAACTCGGTAGCGTTGTAATATTGCAAGTTTGCTATTTACTCTCATACGCACACATATGTACATGTATATAGATCGACTGTGTAATGGTGCAATGGCATCGCGTTTGTGTGCACGTACAGCAATGTCCCCAATAATAGGTACGCTATTCCCGTTGTACAGCACACGGATAGCGTACCTATATCATATCGTCCTAGCTCTTTAGATACGTAGATAAATTTAAGCCTCGAAGGTTCACCCTCGACTCGTACGTTGATAGCGCAGGAACCGAGACATTAAGGCAAACCCCGGGTACCATTACGCGAAACGACTTGGTGTTCCACACACTCTCCTCTTGGGTCGCGTCCTCGTCTCGTGTTTGGGAACACAAAGTTTCCCCTCACCAAACTCCGCCCCAACGCAGCACCTTGGAGTTGTTTTATCGGATTCACTATGCAGGTACTTTCTCTCTCGTGTCGCATAATCGCACTGAAATTGCGCGAAGATATTCTGAATATGGAAAATTCTTTGGCAGACTTTTTATCTTTTTTCGGTACCGTCCTTGGGGCCATAGGGGGAGAATGATGTTCTTCAAGTATGGGGAGATAGAATGCTTCGCTTGGCTTTGTGAATATTTTAAAAATTTTAATGGAAAAGTGCTTGGAATTTTTCGATACGTGAAAAAAATTGCATTTGAGGAACCGTAAGCGGGTATGGATTTATTTGTACAGGCGAAAAGCTATGTCGTTCTTGAGATACCTGGCTGAATTTTATTTATAAAAAAATCGTGTACCGAAGAAATTATGTTCTATTTTTATGTATGTTATTTCTTTTGGTATATTTATGGTTTATTTTTTACGTATGTTTGTGTATGGCTATTATCTAGTTTTAAGTGTGTTAATTTTTTTTAGGTATTTTTATCTTTTATTTTTAGGTATGGTCACTCTATTTTTAATTATGTTTATTTTCAATTTTTATAAATTTAGTAAGAATCGCTGGCACCTAATAGACGTGCAACGAGGTGTTGAAGTTTGTATGAGAAAAACAAATTCCCTGCTGTCATCTCAATGAAATTCGGAAGATATGTTCCTTAAAGGGCGTAGATTGCTTAAGCCGAAGCAAGATTTTCGAGTGGTATGCGCGGTTCAGGAACGGTCGAAAGTCGCTGGAAGACGATGCACGAGAAGGGCGGCCTTCCACCTCGACTACCCATGAGAATGTTGAACGTGTGCGCGTCGCACTGTCTGGTAATCCACGAATTGCGGTTGAAATGCTGTCGAAGAAACTAAACATCAGTGTAGGAAGCGTTCACTACATCTTGCACGATGTGCTCGGAAAAAAAAAATGTGTGCGAAGTTCGTTCTGCATTCGTTAACGCGAGAACAGAAAGAGTGCCGTTTGGAAGCTTCACGCAATTTTCTTGAATGGGCTGCCACGCATGAAATTTTTTAAAATAAAATTGTACCCGGCGACGAATCATGGTGTTTTCAATATGATCCATCGACCAAACGCCAAACTGCTGAGTGGCGAAGCAAGGACGAAGAGCGACCCGTAAAAGTTCGAGCAACAAAGTCAAAAATCAAAACGATGCACATTTCTTTCTTTGATTCTCGCGGGATTATCCACAACGAATTTGTGCCACCAGGCCGAACAGTGAACGCAGTATTCTACAAAGATGTCCTTGATCGACTTTTGAAGCGGATTCAACATGTGAGACCAGAATTGTACCGCACTGGTGACTGGTTTCTTTTGCACGACAATGCGCCAGCCCATTCCTCGATACTCGTCACACAATTTTTGGCCCAAAAGTCAGTCACCACGATTCGCCACCCACCCTACTCGCCAGATCTGGCTCCGCCAGACTTTTTTCTATTTCCCAAATTGAAAATCGCGATGAAGAGAGAACGTTTTGAAGATGTTGAGGCTATTGAAAGGAACGTGACCAAGGTTCTGAAAGCCATCCCAGAAGAGGAATTCTCCAGGTCATTCGAGCGGCTGTACGAGCGCAGCAAAATTTGTATAGAACGAGGAGGAGATTATGTAGAAAATTAAATAAAAACTTTTTTCTAAACTCTTTTTTCCTTTCGTAAAAAAAATTAGTCCTGGAACTTTTTGAATGACCTGGGTATATTGCAAAGCGTATAGTACTGTAAACAACAACGACGTTGTATGATACTGGAGTTAAAAGGTTAGCCCTTTAATACTACAATTTTATTAGTTACCAATCCTTACCTGAGTCAGTCAGTTATATCACCATTTCGAGAAATATGATACTCTACCTTCTTTCATTATTTCTTACTCTTTTCTCTCTCTTCGTTTATCTCCTCTTTGGATCGAATCCTAAAGTCCACGCGGACACGTGGACTTTAGGATTCTCGTGGACTTAGGAGTCGCGGTCAAAAGCTAGTTCTTTATAGATCTGGCAAAGGGGTCTAACGAGGTCCAAAGCTAGTTAAATAAGTGGCGGATTAAGGCTAGCGACACTAAATCCATTCATATCACCTTCACCATAAAGAAAAAGGACTGCCTAACCGTGAAACTAAATGGCCAACCTTTTCCACGAGGTTAAGGAGTTAAGTATTTACGATGTACCTGGATTGTAGGCTAACTTAGGCGAGCCACATTAATCACAAAAGAAAAGAATTAGATCTGCGGCTAAAAGGTACTGGCTCATAGAAAGGAGGATCAAAGCTATCCCTGAACAACAAAAACTTATTATACAGATGTCACTAATGCCAATCTGGACCTACGGCATCCAACTTTGGGGAACGGCCAGCAACTCAAACATTAAGATTTTGCAACGATTCCAGTCAAACAACTCTGAGAATCATAGCAAATCCTCCGTGGTATATCGCTAACGTCAACTTACACAAAGATCTTGGGATTGGCATGGTTAAAATCATAGCCCGACTACTATGTACCTAGCTACGGGATGAGATTCGGAGACCATCCAAACGTGCTGGCAACCAGCTTATTGGATCGAAGAACCATCTCGAGGAGATTAAAAAAATACAAGACCTACAAGAGTGATTTCGTGCTCTCTAAACACCTAAGTCTAAATAACCATCATGACGAAAAATAAACCAGCGTGTATCATCAAACGCACCCTTTACCCTCGCGCTACCTGCCATTCATCAAAATTATGCAATATTGCATTGCGCAACAGCGTATAGTTTCAAGAACCCAGAGAAATACCTATATCTGGGTATAGGTATTTCTCTGGGTTACCCAGATATACCTATATCTGGGTAACCTTTCATATCCTACATTTTACCTTTCAACTGGCCTATGAATTTTTCGAAAAATAGCCTCTTTGAACTCGCATTTTTTTCCAAATTTTAAATACCTCGCTCACTGTAATTTACTCACGTTTCACTTTCATTACAATGAATTTCGAGTCTGCGGAGAAATACACCAAATAAGATAATTCCGGTACAAGACGTAGAGCAGCACAACAACGAAGTGGCGAAGGCGAAAAGGGACGTTCGGACCGCGGGTGCAGTTAAACGTCGTTACGCGACCGTGAAAATCGTGAGGGTTGAGCAAACTGTTCGCCAAGGGTGGCAGTCACAGTGGTAGCGAGAGAGGGAGAGAGAGAGAGAGAGAGAGAGAGAGAGAGAGAGAGAGAGAGAGAGAGAGAGAGAGAGAGCCTAAGAGTGAGGGGGAGAGAGAGAGAGAAAGAGATCTAAAGAAGGGCAATGCCAGCCGCACATTCAGTATAGTGTTCACGTATTATAGCGCCACATAGCGCACCCCGTACTTTATATTATAGCGAAGCAGGTTTATATTGTTTGGCGGCACGTGTACAATACGTATACCGGAGCGAAAATTATATATGGCTGGGGTTGGCAAGGACGAGGGGGAGGGGTTTTAAGCCCTGCGAGGAACGGACCTTCGAATATTAGGCTCCTAATAGCGTCTGGACCATAACAGCGAGAACACGCTGAGGGAATGTTAAAGGGGAGAACCCTCGAAAATCCCCCACAACACTCGCTCCCTTTATATATACCTACGTACTTTTGTACAGAACATTCTACGTCAGCTATCCCGGGGATGAATATTCAACGGTGATGTGCAACGAAGAAAAGTTGTAGCTAAATGATTTAATAAATAAATAATACTGGATGCGCGGATCGGCGTCGAACGGCGTTGAGTTTGGCCGGTACTTGGATGGGTGACTTAGCTGCGCGTTATATAAATATATATGGCAGGGAGAGCTGGAAAAATTTTGTTTTATTTTTTTATTCGAATCAATTTTTTCTCGAATCGCTAATTATTTGTTTATTTATAATAAATATCGAGTAAAAATTAATTATGGAGTAAATTGAAAGAAATAAAAATAAATTCGAATACATAAAATTTAATATTTGGCAATTTAATTTAATATATTGTATATAAAATTTAAAACATGAATAATGATTCGATCAAACAAATATTTAATAACGTTAATTTAAAAAATTCATTTAATTAATTAAAATATCTAATGATATATTGATGTTTGTTCTAAACGTAAAAAAAAGAAAACATGGTCAACTTCACAAAGAGGATTTTTATAATAAATCCTTTACGGATCGTTGAAGTCCTCCAAATTCGCATGTGGGGAAAGTCACTGAAGAGTTATCGAAGTTACATCGGTTTCGACCAAAAGGAAGGGTTACATAATTATGGAGCTGTGTTAGAGAGCATTTTGAAAATGCACAAAAATAACGGAGCTTAAAGATCGTTTTGTTTTAATTATCGCAACGATTCGAAGATTCCTCTATTTTTATTCGAATTGTTATTTATTTATTTTACTATATATAGGTGAAGTTGAAAATGCTTATAACGACATTGCTTACAACGATGAATCGGCTATAACGTCGGTACTGCTTGTTCCCTTCAATGTCGTTATAACCAGTCGGTTTCGCTTATAACGACTATCGGCTATAATGCCGGTACTGGAGGGTCCCTTCAATGTCGTTATAACCGGTTTTTACTGTATATGGTATTGATATTTAGTTATATATTTTTGTTATTTATGAATTTAAATATATATATATTTATATATACACTTTTTTATATATGTATTTTTAGGTGTACAACTTTGCATCCGCCGTTTTCCAAAAATTTGAGGCTTTAATCTTAAAAAGTAATTACCTATTCATGATTCAAACTACTATCCGTCGCTAGCTACTACTTTTTCCCATTTTTTTGGCAATTGTCGGATACCATCTCGAAAAAACGTTTCCATCACGAAAAACTCTTTCACCGCCATGCCGGTCCTCGATGTCAAAATCACCGCTCTCGAAGCGTCGTAACCACTCACGACATGTTCTTTCACTGAGAGCAGACTCACCGTAAGTGATTTAGAGCATACGATGCGCCTCGGCCGCAGTTTTCTTCAAATGGAAGCAAAAAATCAAAACTTCTCACAAATGACAAGAATTTGGCTCGAAAGCTGACATCGAGAATAAATTTATGATGCAAACACAAATTCACTAATCTGGTGCTGTCGTTATGTTAACAGATGTCCAAGCTGCAGCAATCTTTCGAAAAACGGCGGAAGCAAAGTTGTACACCTAATATTTTGATATACTTAAATAAATAAATAACAATGCGGATAAAAATAGTGGGACTGTCATAATGATCTAAATCCCATTCAATCGATCACAACTTTTGGAAAATTCTTCAAGAATTCTTTAGTGACACTTTCTTCCCCACTTACCAAATATGTGACTGTCATTCTCAGGATCTCAAGCCCCCTTGACGAATTTGAAAATCGACTTTGTAAAAATTTTACTCAGTTTCATTTTTTTTCTTCTTACGTTTGGACGAAAAGTTGGTTGGTCACTCTCTGTACAACCGCGCCCGAAGGATCTACTCCGCGGTTGTCGAAAATATGGCAAGCGGTCCAGAGTATCTCTGCATAAACGCTGTGCAAGTATACAGTGCTCGAATCTAGGACAAATCTACTTGAACCCCTTTGAAATCTAATTACGGGACACCAGCCTTAGTTTCGGTAATCCGATCAGTGACCGAACGTTGTTGCGAAGCAGCCCTCGATGTTTGATCACTGATCAGATTACCCTCGAGAAACTCAGGCCCGTCCGGATAATTTGCTCCGAACTATGCGTTCACCACCCACACCTAGGAACGCCACACAACACTCTTACTTGTCTCTATCAACGCGTCAGAGTACTTTGAGTTATTTTTTCATAACTCGTTCCGTTAGAATGCGTCTTTGAAAGTGCTGAGGAAATCTGATGAGATTGAAGTTTGCATCGTTGGAGTGCAATGGAAATTAATTTTTCTTAATTCCTTCAAATTCGCTTGACATTTTTTTAATGCTCGTTTAGAGACCTACAATCGAAATTTGCGAAATACAGATTGTTTCGCAAATTTAGATATAAAAGCATAGATCCAGTCATAAAGATGAAGTATGAAGATAAATTATACATATAAACTATGAAGATGAAATTTCGATAAAACGAATAATTAGCGAAATGAAATAATGAAAATAAAAAAAATATATCTTCGTTGCATTCCAACGATGCAAACTTCAATAGCGCATTTCATGCGAATCTTAAAATTGGATATCATGATTTCAGTTTATGGACATAATAGTAGCCTATAATTTCCCCGAACCCAACATTATCGAAGATCGAGTGTCTTCGAAATTATTCTTAGATAAATGCAAGCATATCTCCATATACGCTACATTTGTGTCCGTGTAAAGTTAATGTTTTTTATTTATACTTATATCTCTAATGAGTAACTGTAATTAGGTGAAATGTTTTTTTTTAAAGAGTTTGTACGGTTTGTAATTCAATTTCGGTACAATATTATCCAGTTTCGATGAAGAAATAAGGTGTACATTTTACTCGTGAGCAGTATTTTGAAATTAGCTGTCAAATTTTCGTTCATTTTTCATCGATAAAAACTGGTACAGAAAATAATTTTTGTCCACCCTCATTGTTTGTTCCAGGTGAGTTCGCGTACTTCGATTATTGCATATCTTCATGGATTGTATGCGGATGGTTAGTGAGTTCTTTTTTTTATAATTCACATCTTCCGTATTTTTATTTTATTATTGCTGAATTTTTCTTCTTCCTGAATAAGAAAAAAAAAGTTTTTATTTTTTTTTCTCTACGTTTGATATTGTTTATGGTTTTATTTCTGTTGAATGAAGCACGAGGCGATCAATATAAAATCCATTGAAAATCCCGAGGATTCAAAGACAGCCAAGAAAAAATAGGGTCGAGAAGCAGACCCTCGCGGAGTGCAAATTTACTATTTCCGATTGAAATAATTTTCAAATTTACTTCGAAGTGAAATTCTTGTTTTTGCATTACGTGCAAATAGAATTTTTCAATTGATCTCGTTCGCTCTCGAAATGACAATTTTCTCTGATCTACATTTCATAACTCTCCACCACCATCACCCTCCGCCTCCTTCCCGTTGATGAGAATTTCCTCAACATCGACGTCATTAATTTACCGAGGAGAGAAACTCGTTATAACAATCTTATCGCAGCCCGCCATTTCAAGCGGCGTAACGGCCAGGTTTTAAGGGTATGAGGCGCGCAAGATCTCGAGTTTCCCTCTCCCCCGTCCACTCAGTGAAATATATATATATATATACACAATAAAGTCAATGTTGTTGCTCGCTCTCCCTTCGGGAGATACGACATGTCGTTCATCCTCTCGATCCCGGCAGAGCTTAAAAATGCGGCCAAATTGATTCCCGAATTTTTTCAGAGCCCTATAGGTTGATCGTTAAAATTTTTCCGGCACCCATGTTTATCGTTTAAACATTAGGGTGTCGATCGCGATTTATTCCTAGTACCCGGTGGACCGAGCTATATCCATTGTCAGTAAAGTGACGGGGATCACAAAAAGATGCTGTATATTTTGTTAAGTTATTTCCGAAGAATGTGTTGCTCGTAGAATTGCCAAAACGAAAAATGTAGGGAGAATCAGGGACAAATTCATTTAATCATTTAGAGATTAAGGCTTCGTAGAAAGCAATCTAGGTAATTAATTGAAGACTTTGTGATTACTTGTTTTTCAAACATTTTAATTTCGTTGTTTTATTTGAGATGTTCCTTTAAGAGTTGACAAATAATGTTTTAGGAATTAGGAGAATACTTGAAAATTGTCTGTGTCACGTTTTGAAATTTACCTACGGGGCTCACTTTCTGCGAGAATTTTTTTCACTCTGTACTCATTTTTTGGGTATGGTATAACAATTAAATATGATATCTTCTGCATCATCTATATTTATCTATATACACTACCGGCGAAAAGTTACCGGACAAAAATTCAAAAAAGTTCTAGAACCATTTGTTATGTCATTTCGCCGATACTTGATATAAATTAATTTAATAAACGGCATTTCGGAGGGAAAGAATTCACCTTCTATCCGTTTTTTTTATTTATTTTTTACTATTTTTTTTTTTTACGACTATTCCCCTTTTTCGAAAACGACCATTTTTCGCCTTTTTTTTTTGTTCTTTTTCTGGTGAACCCCGTTTACAGAAAACATTTTTATGCATTCCTTTGACCTCAATCATAAAGGGGGAAGCTGAAACATCGATTTTGTTTTTTTTTAACTTCGTACGATGTTTTTCTAAAGATATTTTTATTTAAAAAAAAGAGCCAATTTGAAAAATAACGATTCAAGGAAAACCTCAAGATAGTAAAAAGTTCAATCGGTTTTCGTTAAGTACGCGAGAATTCTTTCAGATTTTTTTCGAAATTTTTTTTCCCCTATTTTCGGTAAAAAATCAGATGATTTAATTACCGTAACTTGAGAACCAAGGGGTTTGTGGTAAAATTTCAAGAAAGGAAAAAAATTTATTTTTCTATTTTTAACGCTATAGAATTATTTCCGATTTTTTTTCTACATTTTTTTCTCGAGTTACGGAGTGTAAATAGTTACACTCCCACGGCGTCATAAATACGACGCGGAGGAAGTCACGGGTAATAACTATAACTTCATATAAATATTTTCGAAAAATAAATCCATTAAAAAACAGTCCCGCGTTAATATAAGTTGGCGAAATCAGAAAAGACATAGATAAACAGACCAACTTAACCTTCTCCGTTTAAAATCAAGGTATCCGAAATCTACGCGGACGAAGTCGCGGGTAAAAGCTAGTATAAATATACACGTATGCGTGTATACAGGGTGACAATTATAAGGTAGTCGTGTGTTTCTTAAGGATCTGGCGCGAATATTTTCTGACCGAGAAAAATAAGACCTTAATGGTTTTTCATGTCCCCTCGAAAAAAATATAGCGTAGCTTTGTGATGAGCAGTATTTGGTAGCAAGAAATTGAGAATCCTGGAAGATAATTAAAATTCCATTTTGAGTTCAGCAGAATAAAGATACACGGAGAGAATTAAAAAGTAATTTTTGTCGTGAATTTCACTGTAAAAATTACCGTGATATATTTCAATGTGGTGACAAGTGAGAAAAGCATAATAATTCCTATGCGACAAGTTTTTTTTAACTCACGTTACAGAAAATTTCAAATACGTAGCTAAAATTTTACCTTACAAGAAGGGTAGCGCGTACGATAATTTTTACCGAGAGCACAATACATTTTCCTATAACACTCGTTAAATTTTATAATAAATCTTAAAATAACTGTTATAAAGACGATACTTTTTTGAAGACATTTTTGAAAGGCATAAAATAATAAAATGCACAGTAAAATTTCGCTGATATTATATATTTTTTAAATTTAAGTTTTGCGTATTTTGTTACACATCAAAATTTACTAGAAAATCTGGTAAAATTTTCTATCTGAAGAAGAAATTTTATTTTATTTTCGTGAAAATCTGTGTTTTACTCAGTAATAATAAGCGAAGTTTCAGGGTTGTCATCTGGTTACCGTTACTGCACGGTAATTTTTAACATTTAATTCTCTCCGTGTAGTTAAATTCCGAATACGATACTCTCCAAAAAAAACTTTTTTTCCAATTCAATTACATTTCGTTTCTCCACTTTAAAAGGCATCTTCAATCATTTTTTTCTCAATGCCGGTATACACAAAAAGGTTATTTAGGGGTGTTCCGTATTCGGAATTTAATTATCTTCATTCTGCGGTTCTCGAAATTAAATTTTGATTTTTTTCCACAATGCTTTATTTTTTGTGGCAAATATTACTAATCACAAAACTATGCCTAATAAAAGAATGCCCAAGATAGCTAATAATGTGTTGTTGTTTTTTTTTTAACAATCCAAAGAGTAAGTTAGTGATTCTTTTAATGCGGTAGTCTCGCCAAAGCGTTTTTCTATAGATTTTTTTTAATTTTAAGGACTCATTCAGGACACTATTAAATGATTACCTGCACAATTTTAAAAGGATTCACGGTTCCGTTTTCGAGATATTGGCAATCAAAGATTTCATGGTTTTACACGTGTTCTTATGGGGGGGGGGGGGGGGGGGCAGTGGAAAATTTTACATTTCACGCAATAACTTCGAAACTTTTCTACAGATTATTTTTTTAAATTCACAATTACAGCGGAATATATAACGTAGTGGGTAACAAAAATTATGAATTTTGACGGTCTAATTTCAGAGATATAGCGATTGAAATTACGCAATGTCTAGCGACGCTAGCACCACGAAGCGACTGGAACTAGATTACAGTAGTGTGTGCATGTCCGTGTACGCAGAGTATCTATATATTAGTAGCCGGAATGGTAGTCTGATACAAAAGTGAGGTTTCGGTAAACATTATATTACGCGTTTTCGTCATTACTTTATAAGTTTTTACGTCCCGATAAGATATACAACCTAAATTATAAGGATATTTCGCAATATTTCGAAGCTTTCAACGATTCAGCAGAGAATAAACTTTTCAACGTGAATGCGGCGGGCCTACTACCTTAATAAAACTCGCTTTTTTGTCAAAGAAAATTACGAAAATTATTGGACTTGCAGAGTTTTGAACCCCTAATTCAACAATGTTTGCAGGTTATCCTTATATTATTGTGGATCATTTTTGTTACTGTGCCCTCGAACTACAAATAATAAAAAACGTTGATTCCATACGAGCTTGTGTAAATCGACTGTCCCATTTTCCTGCCAATAGGGACGAGGGTTTCTATGAGAAAGGCATAATGAAATTACCTTCAAAGTGGCAACAAGTTATCGATCAAAACGGTGCATATTAGACCTAAATCGGATCATTCTAACTATGCTAAATAAAGCTTTCAATTTAATGCAAAAATAATGGATTTCTTTTTACTACACCTTATATATATATATAAATCGATAAAAAAGGGAAATGGTTTTGTCGACTAATTCAAACGTGGCACAATAAAGAAGACGTTAATGGGCCCGCGTTCTAGCCCTTCAACCTTGTAGGTCTTCCTTCTTGAAGGTGCTAAATTGCCAAAGCGTTGAGAAAAAGAGAACTCGTTAAGATTCCCCTGTCTGGCGCATTCTTGACCCGTATCACTGTCTATAGAGACACGATCGCGTTTTCTCCGTTGATGTTCCCCAAGACGCTGTGTGCTCGTCGCTCGCAAGCGAAACGTTTTCTCGGTGAACGACGGGCGAAGTGAGTTTACGATTGCTTCGACTACTTTGACAAAAAGTCATTTCGAAACCGAGGAGGATGAAGTTCGTGCGCTCTGGACAAACATTTTACGTTAACGATCCCAAAGTGGGTACTCAACGATCCGAACAATTGCTAATGAGTCGCCGACGTCTTAACTCGATCTATTGTTGCACATTTTGAGCCAAGGATTTTCTCGAATCACGACGGGTGAGAAAGAAAAAAAAAAGAAACGTCTTTGAAGATTTTAGTAGGATTTTTCATTGCACCAGTGAGAAAAAAATGTATGTACGTGGAAGGTAAACATTTTTCGAGAATTGGCCATTCGTCACGAGTTTGAACTTTGACGTTTTTTATTCAGGTTTTTTTTTCTAGGGGTTAGTAGCCTAAAAAAGCAGCCCTCATTATTTCGTCTGCCAGTACAGAGCAGACCCCGCCGACCCCTTCATTCTTGATCTTCAAATTATTACGGTGAGTGTAAAATAATTACTTTCGAGGAAGAAAGAAAGAAACATTATTTTTACATTAAGCTGATTCGTCTGCCAGGTATTTGTTAAAATACCTTATATTATTTGATTGCATTGGAATTTATTGTATTATTTAATCCCATTAAAATAGATTATATTATTTTATTTCAATCACGCTTCTGCATATGATTGGGACCCAAAAAACAAGCCGATTTTCTATATTTTTTTCTTGACGAGAGTATTGGGATGACGAGGTTGGGATTTTGCACACAGCTAATACGTATTCTTGGCAAGTTGAGTGTTTAAAAATATTGAAAACTCATGATAAACAATGAAAATATTATTATTCAAAGGAAGCTCCGCCGTTGCTGCATGGCCAATCGGTGTAGGTGGGTTTGTCAATCTAAAATTGAAAAAAAAATCGCTTTCTCTATGATAATAAAACTTTCGTACGACCAAATACTTTTTTGAAATTTTGAAAATCACGAAAATGGCAAAGATGTAGAAAAAGAGTTCGATTTTCGACCATAAAAAACAACTTTGATCGTTTTGTATTGACAAATGGATAAACATATGAAAAAAAATCATCTGGTGATACGTTAGGAAATGTTACAAACTATGCTCTGTTCGAATTTAAAGTGAATCGGACGACTAGATTTTACCATACCACGTACATCGTTTCATAAAACCGAGTCTTTGAGAAAAACGCAGAAGGGAAAAGGGTAAATTGCAGCGGGGCGGTTCGCCGTAGCGCAACGAACGATCTGAATCTAAACAAAATCGTCACAAATCGGTCAATTTTTGGAAGTCTTACAAAATCTTTGTTGCAAATTGAATTTCAGGCCCGAGGCTATAATAATACATCTTATTATTAATTAATTTGGTGAATGCACGATAAAACCAACGTTGTCCAAAAAAGTTCAATAAACAACGTGATCAATTCCCACACTTTCCGAAGCTAATTGAGTTTCTTTCCAATGGTCACAATTACGTGCCAAAAACAACGGAATGTTACTCGACAACGCATGTTCCGCCACGCGCTCTCTCCCTCTTGAAATATCACGTATTACGTGAGCGCACAAAGTTTTTCATGTGCAAATTCGTGTTTCACGTCGAGCTACCATCAGGTCGTAATTCATTTATTTGGCGACGTGGGAAACTGAGAGACTTTTCATAGTTCGGCATATGTAGAAATTCTTGTATACTCCGTCGTGTCGACGTATCTTGCGCCGGTGTACCCAGCTGCGACGTGCGCCAGATAATGGAAAGGTTTTCGAGCATTTGCACCTGAATGTATAATACGACGAGGTGGCAAGATGCGCACTCGCTTCACCACGTGTCGCCGAGCGGAAACCTCTTAAGAAGCTTCGAGAATGTTGAACCGGTCGCAAAGAAAGATTTTACGCGACGAACATGGAGAAAACTTCCTTCTCACATATATATTATATATATATATATATATATATATATATATATATATATGTGTGCATACAGGATACCTCGAAAAGTTATGTCCGAAAGGAAAATCTAGATTCCTCGTATCAATACCTATCCTACGATCTTTTTTACTTTTCGAGAAACGAAACATTCGACATTTTTTTTTCGACTTTTCATTTAGCATATGTTTTTATCTTTTTCTCTTTTATGTATGTACGTTGCACTTAGAAGTTTTTAAAAGCAATTGGAAGTCATTTAGACTAATGTAAGTACTTTTTTATCATTTGAACTTTATTGAGTGATCCTCTCAATCTAATTTTTTCAGCGTTTGTTAAAAAAATCTGAGGTATTTACGTTAGAACTCAGTTGGCCATTGATTTATATGCTTAACAGTGCACTTTATAACGAAAACACAAGTAAAATAATCGCGAGGAAGGTACATACACGAACGGGAAAAATGAAAAATTCTTTGCTTCCTGACAAGTAAAAAAAAATCGTAGAAAAAATCGTAGAATCGTAGAACATACATGATTCGGATATGTATGTATGTATGTATGGGCATGATTTGGATATGTATTGATACGAGGCATCTGGATTTTCTTTTCGAACGTCACTTTTGGACCACCCTGTATATATATATATATATATATATATATATATATCTCTACTTTGAGGAAAAGTAACGCGCATCCGGGAACGAAATTTGAAAGGAAAACTTTGAAATTGAGTTAAGAAACGACCGCGAGTCTTCGCTCGACGCTGAAACTTTGAAACTCTTTGGCTTATGTGCAAAAGTGACTCTTTCCCGAGAAAAAATAGACGCGGATACGAGATGTTCAAACTCGTTGCATTTCAGCATCGCGAGTGACATAATCACAGCCATAAGTCCAGGAGCACGAGTACTTGTGCAATAATCTCAAAAGAAAAAAAAACAGAAAAATAGAAAAGAATCTCATTGCCGGTGCAGTCTGCGTGGTTTGTGACTGATTTCATCCAATTGGTTTTACTGTTGCACTGTAAAATTATACAGTGCTTGTCAGAAGTCTGAGAACAGGTAGTAAAAACACCATTTTTATGCCAAAAAACAAATAACTTATGTATTTTACATGAAATAACATAGAACGAAATATTAGTGCGCATTAAATGAAACATACGATAAGTTGCCCCATACAGTTCAATTTTGGCTATAATAGCTTTTCATCAAAGTGACGAACCTTAGCTCTGATAACCGCCGCACAGATTCTGGGCATTCTTGCGATCAATTTTTCCGGCGTTTCGGCTGAAATCTTCTTCCACGAATCCTGTAGGATCTTCCATAACCCTTCCCGATTGGTGGGGTGTTCGTTGCGTACCGCTCTGTTGAGCTCTTTCCATAAAAGTTCAATTGGAGACAAGTCCAGAGACTGAGGTTCCCATTTCATAATTTTTATAGCACCAGAGATCCTTTTTTTTCGAATAGTCTTTACACAGCAAAGAAGTATGCTTTGGGTCATTATCTTGTTGAAAGATGAACCCACGACGCAGAATTCGTGTTCCAGACGACATTGCATGTTCTATCAGGACCCTATGATAGACGTTTTTATCGATAATTCCTTCAACTTTGACTAAATCTCTGACTCTGTTACCACCAAAACGGCCCCAAGCCATCACGGTACCTCCACCATGCTTCACTGTGGGCACCACACATTCCGGAAGGAAGCGTTCATTTGGCCGACGACGGACATACTGGCGGCGTTGAGAACGAAAAAGTTGGAACTTGGACTCATCGGTACAAAGCACGTTCTTCTATTGATCCGCTGTCCAATTTTTATGTTCTTTGGCCCATTTAAGTCTCTTAGCAACATTTTCCTTCCTGATTAAGGTTTCCTGACAGCCACTTTGCCTCCTAGACGGGCATCACGCAAACGTCGCGCCACCGTCGTGGATGACACAGATTCTGCCCTTGTTCCGTTCAACGCGGCTGCAATTTCTCAAGCTGTTAGCTTTCGATTTCTCTTGGAATGTGGAACAATAAACTTATCTTCACGTTTTGATGTTTTTCTAGGAGCACCGGTCCTTTTTATAGTCGTGTTTGAGCCAGTTTTCGCCTTCCTGTCCAAGGCTCGAATAACGGCGCCTAGTGAAATCTTCAACTTTGCAGCAATTTTTCTTAGGGACCACTTCAGATCTCTTAAAAGAGACACCTGTGATCTGATTTCAACGCCGAGCTCCTTATTTTTTCGCCGCATTGTAGCATAAGTAAATGAAAACCACAAGTGAGAACACACATAACATCAGTAAATTCGCTGGTTCCGCGAATGTGATTGCTCGTTTACGAAGTCTGTTGACATATACCTACTTAGTAATTGCGTCAACAGAGTGTATCGTACTCACAGCACGCAACAGTAACTTGTCAATAAGCCTCTATCAGCTCAGTTCGGGAAGCGCCATGAGCATAGGTTTCAGAAACTTGTATTTTTCGAATTTTATTTTCAATATCTGTGTAATGTAAACGACACGTATATCCTATTTGTGTATGCTTATACTTTTTCTTCGCATTAGGTGCCTCGAACACGCAGGAATATATGATTTTTTTTTTTGTTTTTGGGTGATGTTCGCAGATTTCTAAAAAGCAGTGTACGTAACTGTCATTTAATAGGTCTGAGATTTAGGCTGGTGAAAATAGTGATTTTTTTCCAGTTAATTTTATACGGATGTGTGGACGTGTGTAAATGAAAGAACCGGAAATGGTGGGTTTCGGTGATCTCTGGCCTGTAGCGCTGGCTGGGCCAGTACTCGGATGGGCGACCGCTCAATCGCGCACCGGCTTCCGCGCCGGCTACTGAGTAGCGAAGCAGTTTTCCTGAGTTTCCGGTGGTAACACGATTGAAATTCGGCAAAATATCGACCGTAACGGTGCGGGTTTTTTCAGTTTCCCTGTGCCCTCGTAGGAATGCGATACGGCGGTGGATTAAGGGAAAAGTGGACGTGGACAATGTTCTAGGGAGTCCCAGAGGAACTGAAAATAAAGAAGGGACAAGTGTGAGGTGGGAAATGAAGGAATGGGTTCGTGAAAACCCGCGAGGCCATACGGCGAAGGAACATGAATATAGATTTAAAAAATATACACTTGTATAAAAGATATGTTTTCGAGAGAAACTTTCGGGATGGGTAAATCGCAGCTCGGTATAAGAAAATTCACGTGAATCGAGGGATAAACAGTTTTGTTTAACTCAACCTCTTCAACAGGAAAAGTAAAGTGGCACACTTGTACTGGGGTGGTTCTGTCGACACAAGAAGAAAAAAAAAGTGTTAACTTTGCTATTCTTCGCCTCGTACTTTTCTCGTCTCACTCGTCTTTCCCCCTATACCACGCGGATCGCAAGCGTGGCGATATCCAGACATCCGGAAGAGCTTGAAAAGTTGAAGGACGAAGACTGGAAGAGATGGCGAAAAGAGAGAAAGAGAGGGAGAGACGAGTACCACAAAATCCTCGGAAGACTTCCACATAATCTCTTTCTCATCTTTGCCACCACGGCCTCGTCCAAAGCTATCTGGTACTTTGTGAAAAATCCGGACGATAATCGTTGTACAACTGTGGAAGAAAGAACTCGTACAGCAAAGAAACTATTTTTCTGTTCTCAATAGCAGGAAACGTATCATAGTGGTGTGTACATAACCTTCTTCATCGTGATGCGTGTATTGATCCTCTTATAAACGATCCAAGAAAAATTGATCAAAAATTTCATCCCCGACCATTTGACCCGCATATTTTTCATCCAACGGATGCCGCCTTTGAAAATTTAATCAATCGAAAATTTAATCAGGGCACTTTTATTTTCCAAAACAGTCCGAGGATTTTTTTCTTCGTTGCAAATTGAACTTTGTAACGATAACACACGTAAAAAAAAAAATTGCGACAAAAGTACAGGGTGTCTCAAAATGACCTGATATTTTCATTTATTAATAAAACGTATTATTTACTGGAAAAGTACGAATATTTTTATTTTAATATAAGGTACAACCATGGAGGTTATGTGTGGAACATAATATCCGATAAATGGCCGCCTCGTCCCGGTTTGCAAACGTTCACGCTTTTGACGAAACTTTCAATAACTTTCAAACACCCCAAAGAAAGAAGTCCAATGACGTCAAATCGCAGGATCTTGGTGGCCAATTCACATCGTCGCCAAAATCACCATCGATTTGTTGATGCTCCAATATCCAATTGGCGAATGTATGGCGCTGTCAATTGGATCTTATAAGCATGCATATCCAGAACTTTCGTCAAAATTCGCTGCACAGATCATCTTGGAATGTTCAATTGCTGAGCACGATGGCGAATCGAGGTGAAAGAACTTTCGTCAACACTCGCACTCACTGCGGCTATGTTTTCATTCGACCAATCGGCACGAGGACGACCACTTGCTTTTCGCGGTCAGAATTGAACCACTAACCTCACATTTTGCGATTAAATTTACCACAGTGTTGCGAGATGGTGCGTTATGATGGCCAAAAGACGTGCGAACTTTTCGAACCGTCTCTGCAAAATTTTCACCATTTTTGTAGTGAATTTTCACAATTTCTATGCGTTGGTTGATCGTGTAATCGTCTAAACCTCGATACTTCCTGATGCCAATTGTCAAAGATTAGTACTCTATGTTCGCCAATAAAAAAAAAATGGCGCACAATTTAAAATTTCAGATAATTTTGAAACACTTTTCACATACACAAAAGAGAAAAATAAAAAAAATGATATTTTCTCGAAAACTAAAAAAAGATCGTTGAATATAGGAGGGTGATTCGGATTGGTATTGATACGAGGCATCTACATTGTTCTTTGAACGTCAATTTTTGAGCCATCTTGTATTACTGATATATATAAGTGAGCAACGCACTTGTTTTAACGGAAAAAAAATAAAAATTGTGAGCTGTTGATCGAAGGTTGACTTTAAGCTTTGGTAACTTTTATTGTATACTGTTAGTTGCCATCATTGTTGTGTTCGTGGCTTTATAATATGCTCAATTTTGTTTTTTGGTTGGCGTGGAAACAGTGGAATACTTATAAGTTATGTTACCGAGCAATATATGAAAAAGTTCAGTTTGTTTGTAAATTAAATTCAAATTAAATTTAAATAAATTAATAAATTAGTAATAAATAAAAAATAAATTTAATTTAAATTTAAAAAATGAATAAATTGAAATGAATGTTTATTTTTTTTAGATTGTACGTTGAAGAAGTTTTTTTTTTAACATTTGATGTTGGTTATGAAAGTTTGTTGTCTTAATTATATAAAAAGACTGTCTATTTTCAAACTACATTATTAATGTATAATTGATATCACAAAGAATAATTGATATACCTAATAAGTAATTTAAGACTAGCTGTAGAAGACGTTTTATTTAATTCTGGTTGAGTGAGATAAAACTTATAATATTTATTTATGCATTTTAAAATGTATATTTACCTAATTTCTCCAAAATGAAAAAAATCCCAAAATAGGGATAAGATGATCCGGGGAATCATCTTGTCCATGCCCTAGGGATCATCTTGAACACCGAGGTGTCCAAGATGATTCTTCTGTAAGGTTTTAGAAGAAGGACATCTTTTTATTGAAACCCTAATAAATTGAATGTTTCGCATATGCCAATCGTAAGATAAATAAATCCGCCAGTAGTAAACTCTTTCAGATCTTAAGTATGTTGAATATCTTTGAAATTACGAGCATTCTCCCTCAGGGGGATCATCTCGTACACCTTTCCCCTACTATCGATTAGTAGTAGCACTCAGTATGGTGTGAACAGTTCGCTTGTGGAATGAAAGGTTTTTCGACAGGAAGCTGATAATGTTTTTGTTCGCCTCGCCGAAAGTAAAAGTCCCAAGTTTTATCTGTCAGTGGATAGTGTATCCCGATATTGCTGCTGACGCAACAAACAAAACTGCATTGATCAAATGTTTGTGGCTGAATTTCGTAGATGTCCTATTCAATGAGGTCTATTTATACAAGGATCAATCGTTTGTAGATCGCTTTGTCCGTGAATCAATTTATGATGGACCAGCGTACACGAGGATCAATCGTTTGTTGATCTCTTTGTCAATGGATCAATTCATTACGAACGAATCTTCCAGCACCCATTGGCGTAGCCAGCATTTTTTTCTGGGCGGGGCCTCGGAGGTGCCTGTCAAAAACTGGTTTTAATCACAGTCATCTTTTTTTTTAAATCACACTTACATGATATTTGGTAATCACGTAACACACATTAAATATGAAATTTGCTTTAATCACACGTTCATCATTCTTCAATCCAAACATCAGTCTTTAAACTTCAATTCCAGTAGGTATTTAGTTAAATAAGTCTTAGTTATGTGTTTTTTTTTTTTTGCAAATCGGCCCAACACTTTTTCAGCTGCAATGTTTTATTTAACACCGTCATTCTCTATGTTCACCAGTGACATATGGGAGAATCGCTCCTGAAGCATTGTGCTTCAAAGCCACATTTTTATCCGCCTCATGGCAGAAAAACTTCTCTCACAGCCGGTAGAGCTCACTGTGAGAGAACAATTGCTGCATGGAAAAGTTCATATAAGTTAAGGGAAGTACATCTTTTTAATGGGCTTTCTTAAATGTTCAGCATTTATTGTATCATTCTTAAATTGAAGTATGTTTTTCATGGCCATCGGTTCAGCTTCTAAGAATGATGCATAAATCATTAAGATTTTTCTGCAATTATTGATGAAATCCTCTCCGTTCTTCATATCTAGTTTAAAAATTTATCAATTGCGTAAGCTAACGGTAGATTCACAAATCGGCATTTTAGATTTGCAATGATATTATCTTCTATTTGGTAGTAAATTTTGATCTTCCAGTATTTTTCTAGTTGTGTATCGGCCGGCAAATCATTAGATATTGCTTTTGCCCACAGTTGACTTAATTGTGAAAATTGAATATCTATTTAATTTACGTAATGAAATAGTTACTCTTTATAGAAATTACGAAATTACAATGAAGGCGATAGTTCAAGTTTTTAAAATTATTTCTTGTTCGAGATTCCGACCGGATAGAAAGTTCTGGTTCGGGAGAAGGGTACGGACCCACTGAAAAACTCCGCCACTTATTCTCGTAACAAATCGCCTTTTATTTTGCGGATTTTCTCGAGGTCGGACGCACGGTCACCTGGTCGCGTGATTGCCGCCAAGATCCTCGTTTCCCTTTTTGCGCGTACTTTTCGTTCGATCGACTCAATCTAATTTTAACTGTTGAACGTACTGGAGAGATTACCGCGATGTAACGAGCGGTACCGTACCGAGATTTCGAGAAAAAACCGAGACGGGAACAGATCTGCTATTTCGTTGCTTGTTCGTTCAGAGACCGGACGATAAGTGTCCGAAAAACGAGGCTCGCGCGCACGCGTCACTTGAGACACGGAGAAGAAAACGTCCAAAAACCCGGGAGACGCTTGCCGTGAGCCGAGACCGGCTTTTTTCGCGCGACGCTCTCACCAGCCCGTGCTGCCGCCACGCGGTCAGGCTAATACGCGATCTCGCGCGTAATTCGAACGAGATGGGAGTTCGCAACATTTCTTTATATGCTTGCTTGGGTGAATCGTAAATAAAATTAATTGCAGGGGGGGCACCAGGCTTTCTGGGGAGAGCCGTGCCCATTCCTGCCCCTCCCTGGCTTCGCCAATGACAATACCATTCTGCGACCACCGACGTAGAAAACCCACTTTCCAGCTCTAACGAGTACATTGTTGCACATGCCGTTCAACAATCATCATTACCAGCCTTGTCCCTCCCTTCTTGAGGAAGTCTCTCCTATTCCTTGTGTTTCCCCATACTCGACCATATGGCACCAAGAAGTTTCATCATGAATGCCGAAAGAAACATTTTACGCGCACGTGTATCCAGGTAGCCCAATTTTTATGACGTTCCACATTGAATGTGCGACCTTCACGTGGAAGTCACGATAAACGCGCTGGTATCACACGCGCCAGCTCTTATGTACACAGATGTGAAACAGTTGATGGATGTTTCATTATTCCTTCGATGTACGTAATTCAATACTTCGCCGTGTCTCTTCAGTTCCCTCAAGTTCCTCCCCCACAGACCAACTACTTTGTCCAGTCGCCTCTCGAGGGCACTTAAGCCACGCACACACTCCACGCGTGCTCGTCAAAAGAGCGACGACTGAGAGCTCTGGCAGGAATAGGTGTGGAAGAAAATGAAAGCATTTGTGACTTATCACTCTGGAGTGTCCATCAAACTCGGTTTCAGAAGTGTTGTCTCATCATTGCGGCGAGAAAGTCCTTCACCAGCCTACAAAGCTTCGCTTCTTATTCTCGAGAATACGTATCTCAACCACGACAAGTTGCCTTTGCTCTTCAGACATTGATTGCACTTTTGCAATTCTATCTTTAGCCTCTTTCGCAAGAAAGAAAGGCATCAAGAGAGAGAGAGGGAAAGAGAGAGAGAGAACACGGGTGTCGTCCCTTAAATGTATTATGCATTCGTACTCTAGTGTATTTGAATCCGTCTCATGGAACGGTGCACAGGACGAGTACGCGGAGCATTTCCGTTTCTGGCGAGATCTACAGACAGCGTTCGCCCGTATTTCTCTGCAAGTCTAGGGAAACTACCCCAAAAAAAATAGGCAGAGGAAAAAAGATTCGGAAGAAGATAGAAAGATAGAAAGAGACTGAAGACCACCGTCGATTTGGCCTGCGTCAACATCCTCGACGAAATGAACTTCTGTGTTTGACTTTGCTTTATACACAGACGCTATGCATCTCGTTACTTTCTTTCCTTTCCCTCTGCACTTATTCTCGCCCTTTCTATATTTGGCTCTCTCTCTCTCTCTCTCTCTCTCTCTCTCTCTCTCTCCCTCTCTCTCTCTCTCTGCCTCTGCCTCTGTCTGTCTCCTGCATCTTTAGCCATTTATGAGCAGTTCTGATGCGATACAATGTCACAATTGACTCCTCATTTTCCCTGATCTCGCGTTACCCAGAAATATAGCAGGCAAATACGAAGAAAATCGTTTAAAGATCATTTTACAATGGGTATATTACCAATGTGGGATTAAAAAGATCAACGTTCCAATTGTGCGACTCCTGCGTGACATCATACATCAAGTTATTCTTCTGCTCGAACGCGCTTCTCGTCCATGAACCGGAGCACTTTACTTTGATCGAAGTAACGAAGATTTATCTCTCTTTCCATTCTCTGCAATTTCCAGTCAACTGAGCTACAATATTGTACGGGTCGCAAGTACCGCAGTGAGAGCTTTTCAGGATCCCTTGCGTTGCCTCGAATAAAGAGGAAAAATGTAGGGCCAGAAAAATAAATAAATAATAGTTTAAGCTCCCTATTGCAAAAAAAGACGACGATAAATAATGGTACATATTTACAACGAACGCACAGATGTGGGCTCGGATAATCCGTCTTGGGTTTAACAGTCGTTTCCACCCGGCAGAAGCGATGCATCATCGAGTCCCTTGAGCGTCTTGGCGAAGATGTATCTCGACTACTGAATATGAGCCAGCCCAGCCCCAATAAATAAGATATCAGACCCGTCGATCGATCGGTACTGTTCGCATTAAAATGGTGATGTTAAAGAGCACGGGTCTGCAGAAACTTGGGGCCCAAAAAACCAATCGATTTTCAATATTTTTCTGATGAGAGTATTGGGATAATTGGTCGTGATTTTTCAGACAATTAATACACAGTCTTGTCAAGTCTGAGTATTTTTTATTGAAAAATATTGATAAACAGTGAAATTATTATTATTTGAACAAAGTGGTGTGGTTGTGGATGGTGAATAGGTGTACATGGTTCTGGCCACTAGGGTGATCTGAAATTTAAAATAAAAAGATGTAGGGGAGAGTGGGGTACAATGTATCACGGGGCACTGCGAGCTAGATGCGATTTTTCGGAGGTTTGCAGCTCATAAATTCCGATTTTTTTTGTCGTGGACCGCAATTTATATTTGATTTCGTCAGGCCTAAAACAAGGTCGATAGCAGCTCACAAAGAATTATTGAAAATTAAAAATTGATTTGAGGCTTGGAAAAAAAAATATTTCGCTCGCCGGAAAAACGTAAAATATAACGTAACTTTCCGTAGCGGCTCGGGTTTTCAGTCAACTTTTTCGACAAGTGGGGAGCTCCAGTAACCATGATGTTCAATGACTAAATCGATTTTTGACAACTCAAGCATCACAGACAAGATACGTAAACACGAAATAGTATTAGCATCGAGAAAAGAAATCACTCGTCGAGTCCTGCGACGTCGTGATGTACTCTGATGATATATCAAGACTCTGAAGCACTTACCGATTCTCCTCCACCTACCTACACACCCGTACAAATGTATTTACACGGGCACTGTCGCTCGCATAGCTCAATACTTGCGTCATTCATGCATGCGAATACACGAAGCGTACATGACCCGGTGGGCGAACATCATCGAACCTTTCGCGTTCAACTTCAAGAGAGTGCGGGTAGGAAGAGGGAGATCGGCGGAAAGGGAGTGTGAGAGGGTGAACGTTCTATAGTGTCGAATGAAGCTCTCGAAGCTAAAAGCTACCCTCTAATATCCATCAGCCAAGAAACCCTCGAGAAGAGAGGTTTTCCGCCACTTTACTGTACTCGCGTCGTCACACACGTGCACCTCCGTAGCTTTTATAGGCAAATAATATAGAAAGTCACCGAGAACGATTCGCTAACGCCCGACAGATGCGAGCTTGCTCTTTTGCCTTTCACGCGCGTGTGTACATGTATTTGTGTGAATATGCATTTCTTTTGGTTTTATTTGGCACATGCGATTCTTCTGGAGAAAAGCCACTCGCGCGCACATTTGCCGGATAGTTTTTCCATTTTCTCTGTCTGTTAGCTTCAAAGGAAGCAAACCTAATTTTGGTTATACCCGGAGAAATTGTAGTGTCTTGTTGTACAGTCTTTTTTCCAGGCTGAAGCTATACTGGTAGGGTTGGAACGCGGCGTTGAGACGTTATCTATCATTTTTCGGAAATTTTGTCTGTGATTTCGGTTGGTGATAATAAACACTTCCAGAATTTGCCTGCACTTTGTTACACATGAATTTGTCAAGATTTTGAGACACGGAAGATAAGAAACGTCCAGGCCAGCCGAAAAAGTTTGAAGATGAGGAAGTGGAAGCTTTACTTTATGAAGAACCGAGTCAAACGCAAGAAGAACTTGCAGAATTATTAAATGTTGATCAACATCAAATGTTACCAACAACAATTGATGCAATTGCGCCGTGCATTGAAGAAAAAACGTCCAGATGACGCGAAAAGACACAACAAAGTGATTTTCGCGTACGACAATGCTCGGCCTCACGTTGCGAAACCGGTCAAGGAAACGTTAGGAACGCTTATAACTGGGATGTCCTACCACGCCGGCCGTATTCTCCAGATATTGTTCCTTTCGATTACCATCTATTTCGATCGAAGACTCATAACTTGTCTGAGCAGCTCTTCTCTAGATAGTCTCTAGAGAAGTGTCGTTCTTTCGACGTGGAATTCACCTATTACCAGTAAGATGGGGAAAAGTAGTGGCTAGCAATGGACAATAGTTTGAATGATCAATTTGTAACCATTTTGTCACCATAAAGCCGTACTTTTTTTTTTTTAATCCTTAAAATGAATGCACTCTCCTAATATAATTAAAGAGTTTCATTAGCTTTGATGATCAACTGAGCCAACTTTGTAGGTTTTTATCTGGCGATGTGGTTGATGATTAGCTTTGGTGATTCGGTGACTTTACTTTCTAGTTTTTGTTCTGGTGATGTGATTACAAGTATATATTAAACTATAAAGACAATGTGTTTTTCATAATAACCTTGCTTTACAACCCTTATCACGATAACAACAAGAGAACAAAGACTCGAAATGTACGTTCTTTACAAAAAATACGATTCAGGATTGCTGGCATACAGTGGTTGTTAATAGGCAAGAATGGTTTCAGAAACCACAATTCTCATCGTGGTAGCGCGTGCGAAGCGCGAAAGTTTACCGAGAACCATTTTACGCAGTCTTGAATCTATTTGACTAGGGCGGTAGCACCATGTGTAACTTCAATTGCTCGCAAGTATAGAAATGCTCGTGTCCCGCATAAGACACCGGGGCAGACATAGCGGAGAATTTCTGTTAGTAAGTTCAACAGCGACTACAACGGGTTTCGGGAAGATGCATACGATATTTAAACAGCGACCGACCGAAGGGATTCGTTCAGTCTTAGCACATCTATAGGATGGCCTTCCGGTCTGGTATAACAGTTGAGCCAGAACACACAAGACATGGTACACGATGGAGAGTTTATTGTCCCAAGTTTCCTCCGTCTTTCGCTCTTCCTCTCCCTCGCTCTTTACACATTTACCTAGAAGCAGGTAGATGAGTGACCGAGTTCTAGCCAACTTGCATCCGAAAACCGCGCGGTACTTTGTGCACCAACGTCCATGTGACTATGAACGTCAATGCAACAGAAATATACCACGGAATACATCCAAACAGATGCGGTCCAACGACCATGCGGCAACTGCTGTTTGGTCGTAGGCAGAAGCGATTTCAACTTCTGTGTATATTCTGATACCCAGGCAATGTACACGCCCATCTACATTCTCCGCTATCCGCACGTAGTTGAAATGGAACACCCGGAAAAAACGGGTTTGCCCGACCGTTCCATTTTGTGCAACCACCACAGGGATGTTGTGCATGTTCACCATCCGTAAAGGACTGCGAATTCACAGTTTTCCAAAGAACAACTTGTCCATTCTACTTGAGTCAGCTTGAATGCCGATTTTCAACGATAACCCAACACCATCTTCATTGAAGCAATGAAACAACTCTTAATCATCCAATCTTGATGAAAATAGTTTTTTTTTCTTTCGATTATCGATAAACCTAGTCGAGCCTGTTGATTTCTGGCTAAACTTCTTTGGTTCATATTTATATAAAACTGGTTTTTCGAAAACCTTGGAGGCTCTTGAATCTAATGTGTGACTGGTCTTTGCTTGATTGTGACATTCTTCTCATCTGCACCAAATAGATTCTCATTAGGCGCGATCACCCGAAACTCCACTGAGTCAACAGACTTAATCTTTACGAAATTTCTCCTCGTTTTACCGTTCCGATAATGAGTTGAAGAACCTGACCAATAACCGGTTAAGCCGGATCAACGACCTGTGACAAAAAAAGCGTACAACCGGCACATGTGCGTAGACCATACATAGATATGCGTATATTATGAATAATATTTTTACCTCCTTTCCTTATTTGAAATCGGAGTTGTAGAGTCCAAATCGGGAATCTATCAGCCTCTTCGCCTCCTAGATGGGCTTATCTAGCTTTGATAGATCTCCTAGATGAGCCTCCTTGACTAGATAGTTCATCTTCTAGATGAGCCTTCCAGATTAGATAGGAGGTCATCTTGTATATGAACCTTCTAGACTAGGCAGGTCATCTTCTAGATGAGCTTTCCAGACTAGATTCATCATCTTCTAAATGAGCTTCCTTGACTAGATAGGTCATCTTCTAAATGGGCCTTCAAGCCTAGATAGATCATCTTCTGGATGAGCCTTCCAGACTAGATAGGCCATCTTTTACATGAGTCTTCTAGACGAAAGTTCCACGAGACTGTGCTAGAAGTGCTCTCCGTAAAACTGATGTGTTGGAATCTTTAGTGCTTAATTCCGCTGTGCTTGCGATCTGGTTTCATCGAATTTCCACTCATCGGTATTTAGTTTTCGTTACAACATGTCTTTGAGCAGGTTACGATAGGGTGTCTTTGACAAACTGAACAACTTGATTGTCATCATTAGAAATTGCCATATGCGAATTGAGTTAATGAGTAGTTTAGTGTATGCCTGATATAGTCAGACAGCAGGTGAACTGTGCCTGTTTCAACCATATATATGAATTCAATGCTACTGTCGTCATTCACGTTTGCCCCTGCGGATGCGAACAAGTTTTCTTCCTTCAGCATATTCGTAGCTTATTTGTATAGGATAGGGAGGGGTATTTTGAGCAGTCGGGTAAGTTGGGCAATCGAAATATCTGGAAAACTAAGCACCGCACGCGGGTGCATCAAATGGCGGAAAGAGAGGTATGGGGGAGGGGAACACATCACGCCATCGCCCGTTACCATGCGGCTTAAAAAAACGTGATTGAAAGATTTTCTTCTACCATTGTATGAGAAAAAATATTTCAAAGTTCAGTGCAATTAATGTTAATATTTCAATACCTAACTAATTAATAAGCAACTGTTGGTTTATTACTCCATCGTACCAAATCACGTTGCATACGTCTAATTTTTTAATGCAATTCTTACTTTGCCCAACTTACCTCATACTCATGCTCAACTTACCCCACTATCGGGGCAGGTTGAGCAAATATGGCCTTAGTCATATGAGAGTGATTATCTGTGAAATGATAAGGTTAACAGGAATTTCGTCTACAGACTTTATTTCCCAGATAAATTTCCTATTGACCAAAGTAGGTTTCATTTTTATACGGCAGACTGTTAAGGAATTACAGGGCGATAATTCCAACCTTGCTCAACATGCCCCTCTCTACCCTACTTGTAACACGGATGTATTCATATCAGTACATACACGCACACGCGCGGACACACCCACACAAACACACACACACACACGCACACACACACACACACACACACACACACACATATATATACACACACGATTGTATGTACCGTTAACTTAAATAGATGAAGTCGTATCGAGTGCTTTCTAAGCGTGCACTTTGGTGGCCTTCTAGCGTTAAGCTATTAATATCCACCGGAAGCTCATTTTACGGCTTACTTACACGCGAAAGTAACATGGAGTTGAAACCGATATGAGGACGTCTCGTTCTATAGCGTTCCCAGAACGATTTCCTGACCATAGTTTTCGCTTTTGGATAAAGGCAATGCTTTATATATATATATATAAAATATATATATATATATATATATATATAAATATATATAATTTTTCTCGAAAACTAAAAAACATTAAAAACATTAATATATATATATATATATATATATATATATGCCATTCTACAATGTTTTTTAGTTTTCGAGAAAAATTCATTGTTTTCTCGACTTTTCCTGAAGCAATGTTTTAAAATTTTTTCTCTTTTGTGCATGTACTTTCCTCTTAGGAGATTTTTTGAAGCAATTAGCAGTAATTTAGACTTGAATAAGTATTTTTTTGTTATCACCTGACCTTTGGTGATTCATTCTTACATTGTATATTTTACCTTTTGATTAAAATCTAACGCATTTACGTGAGTGTCCAGTTGGTCATCCACTTATTGCTTCACAGTGCACTTCATAACACAAGTAAAAAAAATAGCGAAGTACACACACAAATGAGAAAAATAAAAAATCCTTTGTTTCCCGAAAAGTAAGAATGATCGTAGAACATAGATGGGGGTGATTTGGGTACGTATTGATACAAGATATCTAAATTTTTATTTTGGACGTCAGTTTTTGGGCCAGCCTGTATACATACTGTAACCGCAAATGCAACTGTTTTTGTTCCCCGTCACTCACACTGAGCGTTACCGAATTTTAATGAGAATCGTTTACTTTCCGCAAAGGTAAAGGAATATATATGTTATAGGTATATATATATATGCAGCATATATATATATTTATATTTATATATATATATATATGGAGGTACTTTAGTATAAATCAACGTAAGCATTTGTGCAAGCTGGGCTCAAACTTTGTGGGTGCTTTCCACTTCGCCTGGCTTAATTATAAGGAAATGTGCTCTTTATTGCCTATCCTTTTATTTCAACCCCTGCCCCCCTCTCTCCAATGAATTTTTATGATCAGATCATTATTCATAGTGTATTTATTGAGAAGACAGGAATTGCTATGTGGCCGCGGAATAGCAGGTGCACATATAAATGAAACAATTGCCGCTTTATACGCCCGGAGCATATAACTTTTATGATCTAAAATGCGTTTGCAATCTTTTTTCCGGTCCTTCCTCTTTTCAATACCGGGTGTTTCGTATATGCAAGTGTTTGAGATTGAATTTTAATTCATCTTTTATGTTTTCCTGTGGGGATTTTGAGAATTTGACAGAAAGATAAAACGATGATTTTTTTTTCCCATATCTATTTCTTCTTTATTTTTTTATTGATATTCGATATTTTCTTTTATTACTTTACGTTATAGATCTCTAATGAGGAGCATAAAAAAAACCTTTGCGTGATTTTCGTATCCTAAATCCGGCAAAAAAATTTAGGTGATTAGAAAAAAATAATTGTCAATGCATTCCAATGTTGCTACGTGGATTTTGAGAAATTTACAGAAAAAAAAAACGATCAATTTTCACGATCTTGAAGTTCTCATCGTTGGAATGCAACGAAAAGTCTTTTCGATATCTCTTTGTTCTTTAATTTTATTGGTATTCGACATTTTCTTTTATTGCTTCACGTTCTAGATCTCTAATAAAGGTCATATGAAAATATTGGTGATGAAAAAAAAAATGATTGTCTTCGCATTACAACGATTCCAACATTCATCATTAAATTTCATGTATTTCTTTGGACATTTGTCTTGTGGATTTTCAAAAAGTCGATACACGGTAGGTTCAGAGTTGGAAAATGTTTTCCAAGCTGCCTACGAGGTTACATGAATCGTTACATATATATTGTGTCAAGACTAGCGACACGAAGCTGTCGCATATAGTCGTTTTATCATATCAACGACCACAAGTGTGTGCATGCGCTTCATTCTCGAAGCGAGAGAAGTCTCTGACGGAAGTCGAGTTCTCACCGGTCGCCGGCGACAATGTCCGGCAACCGGAAACGTGTCCAACACCATAGCCACCCTCTTGCACCATTCCTCTTGTGCGAGCAGCGTGGACGTTCTTCCATACGCCGGAAATTTGTTTCGAATCTGTCCGCCGCCTCCCTTCCCGCGCCCGCGCTCTCCATCCTGCGCTATATTTTCCCCGCGAACACGTATCCACCAGTCATCCCTCATTCGGCCTCCGATATTTTCTCGCGTCTCGCTGAACCGGAAACTTTTTCCCGAACGAATTCTTTTCATTTCCGATTGTCGCTTCTTGAATTCGCGCCTCCACGCCCCCGCCGTATTCAGTTCCAGGCCACTGAACGTCGCGACGCATTTTACTTTTCTCGCGGCCTTCCGCTCCTCTTGCCTTTGATGTCATGAAAATTCGCGAAAATTTCGCGCCGGTAGCAAGATTCGCAAATGGAGGAATAGAATGGAGGGAAAAAAGAAACTGGTGCCGAGGAAGTTTCATAATCGGCGAGTACTTTCGGCTACTGTGAAATAATTATTAGGAGTGCGCATTAATTTAACCCTTCAACTGCACACTTCCGCCACGAACCTCTGACTGCATATGGGGTCGACCGGACCCCAGACGTTTTTCAGATCGTTGTATTTCAGTAAATATGCATTTTTTTTTCTTTCGTAGAGACGTTTTTTGTAGTCAATGATCCTTATTTTATGGCCCAAAATTTATTTTTTAAGAAAAACAAAAATCAAGTGCCCAAACATTCGTTCAAAGTCGGAGATGCGTTGAAAATTACTTACTTGCACGAAAAATATCATAATTTTTTTTTTTTCAAGTTATAAAAAAAAATCCTTTGAGGTTTTTAAAGAGGAAGGTTTGTAGATACGAAAAAAAAATACAGTGTTGACCGTCTTTCCAAAAAGTATATTTATTCGGAGGTTTGAATTTGAGCATTTTCGGGATAGTAAAAAATGGAAAAAATCGACTCCTTCGGCAGATTAGATGTTGAAAACGTATATTTTCGGCCTTTTTTTACTTCAATTGCTTATGATCAGAAGCAATTGAAGTAAAAGAAATAATAATAATTCATATTTACCGCAATCGACGCATATGTACATTTGGTGCTTGTTGCACATAGCTCTCCTGCACAACGGATACTTGCGGACAGTTTTATGATCGGCGCTTCGGTTACAAAGACACCACCTAACGTGTTTTTCAAACTCTAGCCTTACATCGGAATTTTGCTGCAGTACTTCATCTTTCCTTACAATAATTTTTAGACTCGTAATTATGCCCGTTCGCAAATTAGGTGTCTTTGCATAAAAGGCCGTAATAAATGGTAGGCAATTATTTTTGGCATTTGCGACCAGAAAGCTATTCATATTATCTTTAACAGCGTTCAATTTGGCACATGTGTACAAAATTTGGCTATTAACTACTGCCTGGTCGAGAATGCCAAAAAAATCACATCGGCCATCCTTTTTTAATTATAAATACATAATTTATTATAACAGCGCAAAATAAAACATATCTATGAGTATTTTCTATCATAACTCACTTACATAATCTAAACAAACTCCAAATTTCACAAAAAATGTTTTTTTCATTTTCACCGCACTACTGCATAAACTGGGTCGTTTCGACCCGAGGTTCTTTTTCGACAGCTGTCCTCGGTACACAGGCAGAATGTTGGATGGGGGCCGAGTGTCCACCTATAGAGTAGGAGTGGGAGAAACATTCGAGCGCCACTCTGCGGCCAAATAGATTTACCCCCTTTTGCGATACAGGCAGTTGAAAAAAAGGGGTCAAAATGACCCCTTTTTTTGTTTGTGAAAATACCGCTCTAATGTGACAAAAGCGTTACAAATTGATCATTCGAAATATTGTCCATCGCTAGCCACTACTGTTTCCCATCTTTCTGGTGATCGCGAATCGACCTATTTTTTGGTATCCTCATATAAATGGAAGCGCTGCTCCGACAAGCCATGAGTCATCGATCGAAATAGGTGTTAATCGGAAAGAGCAATAGGTGGAGAATACGGTGGGGGTGGTAGGACCTTCCCAGTTAGGAGCTTGTAACGTTTCCTTGACCGGTTTCGTAACATAAGGCCGAGCACTGTCGTGCTAGAAAATAACTTCGTCGTGTCTTTTCGCGTAATCTGGCTGTTTTTGGTTCAGCTCAATTGCATCAATTGTGGTAACATTTGACGTCGATCAACATTTAATGATTCTGCAAGTTCGTCTTCCATTTGTCTTGGGTCTTCATGGATTAAAGCTTCCACTTCCTCATCTTCAAACTATTTCGGCTGGACGTACCTTATCTTCCGTGTGTCAAAATTACCTTTTGCATATAGCGTCGAAACCAGTACTCGCATGTTAAATTCGATAGAACATAATCACCATAAGCTTTCGACAGCATTTGTTGACTTTCAGCAGTAATTTTCTTCAAATGAGAGTAAAAAAAGCAAAGCTTCCGACAAATTGCGTTTTGTTGGCACAAAATTTGACATATTCAACGCTAAAAAAGTAACGTCTTTTACACTTCGACAAAATAACACATACCGAAAACTGAAGCCATGTGATGATTCTTTGACATAAAAAAAAATAATATGACCCGATGCGATATAGTACTAGTTACACCATGCCTTGAAAATTCCTCAAAATTAATACACACACCTAATAATATTGGGAAAAAGTAGGAGAGAAGATTGTTGATGTACGTTATATCTGCCGTATTTACGAGGGAATAATTCTGTAAATAAAGTCCGAAGCCCGGAAAAAGGTGAATTTCGACATTTTTTTATGGATACCCAGCTGATAGAATGAAAATTCCGTTTAGTGGGCTTTATTCTACATATCTTGAAGTATCTTTACCATGTTTTTCACAAGATTTTGTGATAAAATGGCGGCCCTGGAGCTGGCTGAAGCGCGTCACCTTTGATTGATAGTATCCTGCGGCCGGCAAGAATTCTGCTCCATTTTCTTACTTTGCCTCCAGATAAGTTTTGCTTCCAGAGTACGTAGAGGAATCGAAAAATATCGATTTTTGATGAAATGGTGTACATTTGAAGAAAAAAAATCGTCGAAAATAATTTTGTTCGGATAAAAATTTCAACAGTTGAAAAATCCCCTACGTATTTCAATGTAAAATATTCTTAAATGGATCCAAAAAAAAAAAATGTCAAGTCGATCGGTCAAGAATTAACGATGTAATGTTTCCGGCTGCAGGACATTATTATACGAAGGTGACTCGCTACAACTAGCTTGAGTGCCACCATTTTGTTACAAAAACTTGCGAAAAAAATTGTCAAGATACTCGAAGATATGTAGAATGAAGCCGACTAAACAGAATTTCCATTTCATCAACTGGGTATCTATTAAAAATTGTCGTAATTCACCGTTTTTTTTAGCTCTAATAGACTAGTAGTTTCCCATAAGTTAATTACATTTTAGTTCGACTTCGAAATTATATAAGTTTATGATTTACGTTTACAAAGAAGTTTCTATCGTTGGAATGCGCCGAAAATTAATTTTTTGATGTCTTCATTTTTATTATCATTCAGAATCTTGACGAAAAACAAAAAATCAACTAAGTCAATTGAAAATTAGAGGGAGGGCTGGAGGGCACAGAGGAAAGAGACATTTTGGTGGATGAAAATCTAATTTGTACAAATAAATGCAAGCACTTGATTCGAATAAATTATTTCCCTCCGTAAATCTTTCGCACCAACGGATGCAAAGCGGGTGTCCGACCATACACCGACCGCCACTACTTAATCCCTTTCGCGGGTCCTCTCTGTATGGATATAGTGCTGTGCATTACCGAACCCACTTTTTTTTTCATCGTAATATTATTTTTTTGTCTCTGCCATATTTTTCGTACCCGCTCGAGTTAACCAAGAAATTCGTTCTTGAAGATTTTTTGCGATTTCCGATCGCGTCGCAAGACAGGAAATTACTTCGTCCGGGGTTTTCTTCCAGCTGCTTGAATTCCTCTGATTTTCTTTCGAGAACTCGATCCTTTTCTACCCTCCGGGCTTTTGTCTCGATTTGGTGTGGGCTGCCCTACTCGAGCTCTGTCCTCCAACCTCTCGAATTATTACTACCATGCCATTAAGGATTTTTGCTCTGTCTCCCTCCCTCTCTCTCTCTCTCACTCGACTCGACTCGACTCGCGACTGTACGGCTTAATGTTCCAGCGTTCTCAATCCACTTATCCCTGGCGCTTCCAAAAGCCTCGCAATGTCTGTACCGTGTACATTTATCGCTCGCATTTCCGACTCAAATGAAATTACAGCCATTTCTTATCTTCCTTCATCATTTTCTTCCTACCGTCCTCAAGGCGTGTCGAAAAAAAAATTCGCACTATATTTTCTCACAATTTCTCGAATGCAGCTTTTGTTAATTGTCGATCGAAAAGTTCGCCTTTTCATTATTGGTAAACTCGCCTCGAGCTTTCTTCTTAATTGAAGAAATGCTTTTCCTCGTCTCTCGTCTCTCGGTCTCGTGCTCTTCTTTATCTTTCGATATTCCAATTATCGTTATTTCTCGAAAAAATCAGTTATTTGTTTCCCCTAAAATTCTTTTTTTTCCACCCCTTTCTTAACGCCCTTAGCTTTAGGGACCTCGAGAGAGCTTGTATACCGAGACTGAAAGGTACGTGTACGTCGAGAGCATTTAATGTTTTGCACATGCAAAAGGGAGAGAGAGAGAGAGAGAGAGAGAGAGAGAGAGAGAGAGAGAGAGAGAGAGAGAGAGAGAGAGAGAGAAAGAATAAGTCTGAAGAGGTGAAAATTTAAGGGCAAAATCGGGAGCGATGTCGAAAGAGCGTCGATAAGCTTCGTAAAAGCTCCCGAACTTCATAGCAAGTGGACGTCCTCCCTGTGTGTCACGTGTGCCCACACAAACGTATCAGTCTTTGGGGAGAAAATGTCGCGGCGAGGAAACGTGTCAGTGCCCAGCGAATAGTTTGCAAAAGACTCTGGAATTTTTCAAACGTTTCGCAACTTCGATATATAAGAGTTTCGAAACTTTTCTCTCGTTACACCCACACACATACATATATATATATATATATATGCAGTCACTTTTTGGTTGTCTGAAAAGTCTCGAACGACGTATCGACGTAGCTATTTGAGAAGCGAAATTTCTTCGCCGAAGGCGATATTCTTCATTCCTCGCACTGGCTAAACAATTGGCAAAACTTTCTTACTTCGTGCTTGCAATAGGTTCTCGCAAAATAATACCAATTTGTGTCACCTTGAACCACTCCAGTGTACTCGAACGTTCCAACGTATGTTTTGTTGCTTCTTCAGCTTTTTCCTCGGTCGATGGAAATGTTTTTTTTTTTAATTTATTGTCAAAAGATAGGATCGCGTATACGCGCGGGCACCGAGTTTGATTGAGTTCGAACGAAAAGTAAACGAAGTAAAATGAAATTTTGGCGAATTGCTTTCTGCTGCCGGAGAAAAATTACGGGACTGCAAATTTTAAATCCGGGTCTACCGAAGCCTATACTAACTCTCTGTCTCTCTCTCTCTCTCTCTCTGTCTCTGTCTCTGTCTCTGTCTGTCTCTCTCCTTCTCTCTCGGTCACTTAACATATTTTGGAGCAATAATTCTAAGGACTCGTCAACTAGTTGCTTAAACTAGTTTTTTTAATTAAATAAGTTGAACGATTATTTTATTCTTAAGTATTGATCAAATGTTGTTTGAGTTTGACTGCATTTTTCCCTACGTACTTTATATAACTTACCGTTGTAATTGCGCGTTTATTACATCTTTAAAAAAATGTTTACAAAGGTTTTTATCATTTTCAACAATAATTTTCTATACTTATTCACTTGTTATCGCACGATTTCTGTTACTTCGAAATTTCTCCTTTTATCTTTACTACCGTTTTCTTTATTCTTTTGTTATTTTTGTCCAATTTGCGTTTTTTGTTTTTACGTTTTATTTTTACTCCTGTTATCTTATTTTGTACAATTACGTTTTTTCATTCTTTCATTTTATCATTATGTTCGTTATCTTTTTATGTTAAGTACAATCTACGATTTTTATTTTTTATTTTATGTTTACTTTCGTTATATTTTTTTGTCGTCTTATTTTATTCAATATGCGTTATTTATTTTCACGTTTTATTCCTACTATCGTTATCTCTGTTTTTATTTTTACTTTTTGTATCTTCATAACTTTTCGTACGGTATTTTATAACTTGCTCCTGAAAAAAAATTCTCTCGTCATCTCGATTCAATTTCGACATTCCTTCGTGCGTTCTCGTGGGTCTGTTAAGCGAAAGTAAATTTTATTCAACGGTACGAGGTTTTTTTTTACCCCGTTTTGGATTTGTACCCCTGTCAAAAAGCAGGTGAAACTGATGTTCGTTTGTTTTTTCTTTTTTTTTTTAATACTCCTTTTACGGATCTGCGTACATTATCATCGGAGTATATTTCAGCGGGAATTTTTTTCTCCCCATAAATTTTTCTACGTCGATGTCGCGGCGGTGTGCTCCCCAGAGGATCATGGCAGGCGGGATGCAAAGGAGTGATGATGAAAAAAAAATGACAACGCAAAAAAAAAACGACGAAAAAACTCGTAAGGGGTGTAAGAGACAAGTCCCCAAGGTACTAAATTCACACGCGAAACGAAAGTACACGATAAACTCGACGGTTTTTACGTCCATGATACGCGAGCGTGACGCGTCTCGCAGACGGCGCACAGGCAAAAGGTTATTTTTTTCGTTTTTTTTTTCTTTGTAAGCTCGACATTCCGTATCTGTCTTTGCGAGAAATAGAGCAGGTGCGAAAAGAAATTTGAATTTTCCGTTGCACTTGTCATTTACGAATTCGCAAATTTAGATAGGAGTTACAGATCATTTTTTAGTTTTTTTTTGTTCATGACGAAAATCAAATCACGTAAGCAAAAACAATTATTGATTGTTCATTGAACGGATGGTAGCATTTTTCAAAGGATTATCGGACAATTTTCCGTCTTCGTTTTTTTTTGTTGTACATATCAGATTCACATTTGTTGCGTTTAATTTACACTGGGGAAAGAGAGTCAATATTTTGTTTTAATAATTAAGTCTAGGGTCGAAGCATTTTTTTTTTAATTTCTTTATTTTGTTATGTTTGTGTAGTAAATTACGTCAATACATAACTTGCTGATTATTTTTTATGATTGTCTCTATGCTCACGATACATGGGTCTGAAGGGTTATCGTTAGATTGCAACGAGACTTTTTATTTTTTTTGTTTTATTATCAATAATTAGTGATAATTATTTTAGTCGTAATTATGGAGAGAAGAAAATTACCAAGGCCACTTCCCTCTCGCCTACAATTGCCAATTTGATTTGTTTTTTCTTAATTTTGTTTTTATTTACGTAGAAATAATTAATTTATATTGATTTGTCAACAGCATAGTATCCCTTCGATGTCGGATTACAAAAGGGCTCTATGTCACTCATTCAGGTTATCTTTAATTCATGATATATTTGTGTCCTTACTTTGGTGAAAATTCGTCTTTAATTTTGAATTTGGGCAACGCCGCAGCGGAAATTCTTGGATAGGTTTCTTTGGTCTCTATCGTTTTTGTCCTCGATTCGTCAAATCGTGGACGGGTGGATGGCCTAGGTGCATCAGGAATTCCAATAATCTCCTTTATCTCTTTTTCACCGAATTTCACACCGAGGGGCTTGCAATCGATTGGAATTTCCACTTTTTTCGTCTCCTTCACTTTTTCCACCTTTTTCGTATAACTTTCTCGTTTTTTCCGAAATTCGATGCCGTCGTCCTCATCATTTTCCTCCTCCTCTTCCTTCCCCGTCTCCGCGCCCTCCTCGTCAGCATTGGAAATTCCCTCAAAGCTCGAATCTGTTGAAGCTGCCAGTTCCGAATATTCGCTAGGTTTCTCAAAAATCCCGCGAAACGACGAAACTGCATTCTTCTCATCCATCCGACGTTGCGGTTTCATCGGCCTCATTAGTTTCCGACGGATTATCGAATTTCGCCGTTCCCGAGCCTGGCGCTTCGCAATTTTTACGCTCTCGTCCAAGAAGCGCGGCCGTTCATTAGCCGAAATCAATTTTCCGATCACGTCCTCGTCCAGCGGTTCGAGCAAATGCCCGAGCTCCTCCGGTGACGCAATTTTTGGCAAATTTGCCAACATCTCGTCGATCATAACTTTTGTCTCGGACCCGTCGACCGACGGCTCGTAATGTGTCGCAGGCTTGGCTCCCGTTATCTCCGATCTTCGGTCTGTTTGGAAATAATGACGAGTACGAAATTTTGCCTTTTGTGGTTTTTATCATCGTGTGTTTATCGTAATTACGCGACGAATCAAGTCAAACGTTATTGGGAGAAGAAGGGAAAAAAAACGGAACTGCAGCGGCTCGAATCATAATTGATAACTTATTTCTCCATCTCATTGTCCTGGATCAATTGCGGTCGCTAGTCGTTAGGCAAAAGCACAGAGAACTAAAAACATTTGGATCAACGAAAGTATTTATTGATCGATGGACGATGAAATATTGAGACAAGACACTAAAATATTTGGTTGTTCTCACTCCACAACCCGATACTCCATTTTTTTTCAACGAATGATTCATTAGAATCCTCTATTCACGGATTTAGTCAGCCTAAGTTATTCTCCTTCCAGCGCATGTGGCAAACAGGCCTGGGAATTGCGATAGCATAACAAAATAAAAGGTCGCCCACGCCCTCAGACCGTCCACTGAGCTTTGTTTTTCCCAGGCATCAATGACGAGACGCAAAATCAATTGCACCAGACACCCTTGCAAAACAGTCCGTGATGATGAGCACGCAAGTTTGTGCAGCTGAAACATCCGAGATTCAATAGTGCCCAAGGAAAAATCAGCCTTAGCCATTGCTCGCCCTTCCTAGTCTATGCAACACAGACGCATCTGAAGCCAGAGAATGATCTTCCGTACATATGGGATCCTTTTTTCTGGGGTGGCGAGATTTTCTCACTTCTCGTTGGGCAATTACGTATCTCAAGGCAATTACGTAATAAATGTATCGATGAGCCATTGCATTCGGCAGCTTCAGCACGGGGTATAATTAACCGTCACATAGTGGTCCGCGTACATACTGCAATTACATGTGCACGTACATGACGTATGTAATCGAGAAATGGATAACTTTGGACCAACGAGCGTCGAACTGTCCCGAACTATTGGAATAGCACTCAGCTATTCGACAATTAATTGATGCCTGTTCTCACGTTTGCAGAATCTCCATATATATGTATGTGTGTGTGTGCAATGAAGTTGCATAACCATGAGAATGGCAAGTTCCTCTCTTATTGGAGGGCTCGAAAGTCAGGCCGGTACATTCCCACGTATAACACTCTCTTGTCATAGACACTTGGGGCTAAACGGTCTCCAAGTTTTCGAAATACAGTCGCCTGATTGTCAACCTCGAATAATCTTGCACGTTCCCTCGGAGGTAAATTCAACTGGGAACTTCGGCGTACGCCGAGAGCCAATTTTCCGTTGACGGATACTCCAGCACCTCCGAATCGTTTAAAAAATTGGGAAAAATATATGAAACTTGGCAATCGAGAGTTACCAGAATGGCCCATCTTTCATTTTCAAAGTACCGTTTTAGCAGCACTTCAATGGAATTTAGTTTTCCATCGCCATGTTATGGCGATGTTCGTCAATCTCTAACGCTGTCCAAAAATGGACAAGCTGTTCATCAAACTAAGCTGTTTTGCTACCTATCAGGCAGAATTGCATGGCACGTTTGGTGAACAAAATTGGGCGATATATAAAACCAATGCTGAGGACGATTTAAGCTGAAAGTGGTTTTGTAAACTCAGAGGATGAAATTTTCATGTCCAAAGATGTATCTCGAGGCCTGTCAACAGAGACGTGAAAAAACAAGTCTGGTCATTCATGGAACCTGCCACTACACTGCGACATTTGCGAAACTGCTGGATGGTCGAGGGTCTCGATACTTGACGAGGGGAGGGGGGGGGGACATCAATTGCCCGATACGAATTTAGTGGACCAAATTTCCGTTTGCTTCCGCAATTAAGCTACTCGGCGAAAATTATTGCAGCTTGGCTCGGATTGTTTAGTGCATCCACCGTATAGTTCGCGCTTCCCACCTTTGGACTACCGTTTGTTCAGAACTTAATGAAACTCTCTTGATGGTGTAAATTTACCAAACTTGAACTCCTGCCAAAGCTACTTGGATCAGTTTCTCACGAGCTGCAGGAAGTCTATAAGGGAAGTCCTTCAGCTACCAGAAAGATGCAAGGTCATCGATCACAATGCCGCATAGATTCAACCTTATTTATCTATTTGCCATTAAATTATTTAACGGTCATGTTGAGCAAGTTTGGAATGATCGCCCAGTAATTCTTTAACAGTCTACCGTATCAAAATGAAACCTATTTTGGTCAATAGAAAATTTATCTGGGGGAAGAAAAAGTCTGTGAACAAAATTCATGTCATCCTTATCGTTTCACACATAATCACTCTCAAATTCCTACGGCCATATTTGCTCAATCTGCCCCGATAGTGTGGTAAGTTGAACATGGGTATGAGGTAAGTTGAGCAAAGGAAGAATTGCATTAAAAAAATCAGACGTATGCAACATGATTTGGTACAATACAGTAATAAACCAACAGTTGCTTGTTAATCAGTGAGATTTTAAAACATTAACATCAATTACAATGAACTTTGAAATATTTTTTCCCATACAATGGTAGAAGAAAATCTTTCAAACACGTTTTCTTTTTTACTTTTGGGTGCAAAAATCATGAAACGTCTCGTGTTACCGTCTCGTGCGCCGCATGGCAACGGCCGATGGCATGTTCCCTTCCCCCATACCTCTCTTTCAGCCATTTGATGCACTCGCGTTGCGGTGCTTAGTTTTTCAGATATTTCGATTGCCCAACTTACCCGGCTGCTCAACATGCCCCTCCCTATTCTATAACCCAACAGGTCAGATTCAGATAATTTTCTTCATTCGACCCAATTATTTTTCTCGGCAAATGGAATAAAAGCACAAATATGTGGCTAACAGAAGCAAAATGTTCACCTTTCTCATCAATGCAGCAGATATCCGGTCTGCAGATATAGTCTGTGCATACTTTTTTTATTTTAATCCTTTCGTCTCGAGTCCTTCGTTTGCTCGATTTGCCACGCATCTTGACGTCGCTCTTATCTCTTCTCCTCGGTTTCTTCAATTTCCTCGTCCCCTCGGTCAGCCCTTTCTCGTGGTCGTAAACCACCGATTTACCCTTGAGCTCGGCCTTCTGCTCGTTTATCGTGGCGGACGTCCTTTTTTCCGTCAGTTCCCCAGTGCTTTGGTTGGCCTTGGTTTTTCGCACTATCACAATTTCCTCGATTATACTTGGCGCTCTCGTGATCCTTTCGGCTCGGCTCTTTCGGCCCTTCAACCCCCTCTCCAGCTGGTCCTTTTTGTCCGGAAGTAGGAGCCGCTTCACTCCGGCTCCGCTGCTCTCCTTGTCGACTTTGGAATCCTCATGCCGTTTGCGCCGTGCCTCGCCCCGAGGCGACCCAACCCATGCATTCTCATCCTCGTTCGTGGTTTCCTCGAGGGCCGCAATTTCGGTGTATTTTTCCCTTTCCTGCAGTACACGAAGAAACCGAAAACGTTAGCCCGAGAAGCCTTGGGTTTGTTTGGGTTTGCAAGCAAGAGTTTTTGTTTGTGTACAATAAAAGGGAGTAGGTATTTCCTTTTCCCCCGAAACAATAATCCAAATAATAATAATTGATCTCAAAGCAATGAAGAAGAAAAAGGAGGGTTCTCACCTTATTGATGACTTCGTAATAACGAGCCTCAACATCATCGAGTTCAGGATCACCAGACGATGAGGTGACAGGCTCCTTAACTTTTTTTGCTTTCGCTTTACCCTTTTTGTCTCTTTCCTCGATAGCTCCCTCCCTCATGCTTTTTTCGTCGGCGCTCTTGTCATTCGCGTTCACGTCTCTACCGCGTAGATCTTTACCAGCTCCTTTCGATTTTCCTGCAAACCCGCGTTTCTCGAATCTATACAGTTACTCGGCAACAATACTCGAAATACATTCTGCCCCTTCATTCACGTATCTAAGGGTGCTAGGCATTACTTAAGATCATTAACACGAATGTGCCAAGTCACAAATTTCCTGCGCTGATCTGCATTCCCACGGCTACAAAGAACCCCGCAACAATTCGTGCACCGTTACGTTTAACCTGAACAATTTCAACACCCCTCCAGAATTATACATTTCCCGAGCCGTATCGAGTGAACTCCGTGTAAATAAAAATTCCAAAACTTCAAGGAAATATATTATTACATCCCGTTAATCTTCGAATTTTTTTCTTCTCAACTATCATTCATGATAAAATCGTATATTTCAATATAAGTAACTTATAATGATCCTAATATTATTAAAAATATACAAATTATTTTTATCTAAAACAATCTTTTTCTTCATTTAAATTCTATCATATCACATTTCCAGCAGTAACGCAATTTATAACGATAGTTACACTCTAAATAGACGAGAAATCGGTTAGAAACTTCCATTTTAATGAGCATCGAAAAATTACGGTAATGCAATTTTTATTATATTTGATCAAATTTTCCCCATGCCTGGTCTCCTAACCCGGGCCCACAGTCATAAGAAAACGATGTTTTTTTTTCATGCCATAAAGGTTCTTGAATTTTATGAGCTCTCAAAAGATGATGGACAGAAAGTAGAAAACGAATGAAAAGTCGATTTTGCAATTCCTTTTTACCTCGTAATTTATATATATACAGGGTGCGGCGCCAAAATCTGGACAAAGTTCAATTTGAATTTCCCGCCGTTCTATATCACTTCGAAAGGTCGCGATTGGCATCCAAAAAGCTTGACCCATGTACTAAACATTCATAACTTCGAAACAGTCGCAATGTTAAAACCAAGTGCGGAGTATAATCGAAGAGCCGCGATTATCGAAAGTGTTCGCGCTGGGCGGTCAGCGACTGAAATCATTCGATTCTTCGCGTACCCAAGAGATTCTTCGCGTATGATGTTGCCACGAAGTATAACGAGTCGGAGAAGTCCAACGAAGGTTTTGCAACACCGGCAAGGAAAACTCACTCGAAGGAGCGCGTTGTCAGGACGCCTGAAATTATTCAACGGGCTCAAGAGCTGATTATTGAGGATCCAGGGCAGCCGAGCCGAAAATTGTTGTCGGTTGTCGGCGTCAGTGAAAAAACTATGCGTCGAATCGTCGAGGAGGCCGTATGTTTTCCAGCAGGACGGTGCGCCCGTGCACACAAGTCATTTAGTGCAAAATTGGTTGTCGGACAACGTCGACATGCTTTGGAGCAAAGAATTTTGGCCTCCCAACAGCCCAGATTTAAATCCTTTGGACTTCTATGTATGGAGCGTGGTTGAAAGGGTCACTAACAAGTACAGACATTCAAACGTTGCATCATTGAGAGCCGCTATTGAAGCGGCATTCGCCGATATGAACCGTGACTCATTAAAACGGGCCTGCGAACGCTTCAGACCGAGAATGGAGGCGGTGATTCAAGCAGAAGGAGATTATATTGAGTAAATGTGTTCTTTATGACCTAACAAATGATTTAGTAAAAAAAATAATTGTAAACTTCTCCATTTTTGCAATAAAAATTATGTTTCGAAAAAATGTTTAATTTGTCCGGATTTTGGCGCTGCACCCTGTATATATATATATATATATATATTCGATAGAAGGAAATTAATGCAATATATAGATATCGAAATTGCTCGCGCATTGACGAAAGTACGCCTCGAAGGAAAACTCCCCATATATACGAAGGTACATATAAATGCCTATGTGTGTATATGTTTATATATCTGCAGCAATATTATATGCATATATATAATTCAGAGAAGTGGAGTTTCAACGCACGGGACTACTATGTGTGAATCTACACGTTTTCCCAAGCCCTCTCTATTCGAGGAACAGGGGGTTGTCTCTGACATAAATCCGTTTTACGGCAGTTCCCGATTCGTACGAGACACGTTCTCGTATTATAGAGCCAGGACCCTCGTTTCGCTCGAGGTACAATAATATTATATTCTCTATATATCTATGGACACTCATTCACGTATATATATCGTTGAGTATATTATATACGTATACTACACGACATATGTATATATATATATATATATATATATATATATATGATGAATTCCACACCAAATGGATCGACATCTGTACCTCAATCTCTGCAATTTGCTCTATGACGATTTACAACTCATCTTCAATTTCCAACGACACGGTCTAGTTTCTTTTTCAGATTCCTCATTCAAGAGGTTACGTATCTCTAGCACTTTGAAAAATGGATTTCCTTCGCTGTTGATCATCATTATCTAAACTTTTACGCGTCTTAAAAAAAAAACACGAGTATATCGAAATCTCAATCAGGAACGAGATATGAGGAGTTTTAGGTAATTTAAGTTTCAATGGAATCGTGTGACTGATATACCGGTTGGTTCGCGGTTTATTTTTTCGAAAGATTTTGCGAAAGCGCCGTTTTTTGGCTCGGCTGGAGGTGCGTAACTCGTTAATATTCACTAGACAACGGAAATATATACATAGTGGCCGGAAAAGTGCGATGTTGAAAAGAAAAATCTAGATGCCTACCCAGATAGACAGTCATGACTATCACGGCGTGCATACAATTGATGAAGCAAATTTTACAACATATGGACTACATGTTGTGATGCAAAGCCATGAACTCATTTAGTATCATGCATTTACAAAACATTTTAATTTTAATATGTCGTTTACAAATGCATCATCGTTTAGAGCACGTCGAACTCATTTCGCTGTGCTCAAGTGTCCACAATTAATATCCACAAATTTTATGTCATATTGAAGTCATGTGTAGACATTTTGGTGTGTATTCACTATGTTAACATCAATTGTTCTCATGAATTGTACTTAACATGAACGCAATTTCGTTTACGTTGGTGAATACATCTCATGAGCTCATTCAGTACCTTGGATTTGAGATACATCGTGACTTAAATTTGTCGTTTCGAAATGCATCATCCATTGACTACAAGATGAACTCATAAGAGAGCAAATTTGAATTCTGCAATGAATATTTGCAGATTGACGTCATATGGTAGTCATCCAATAATTTTTGTTGGTGTATTCACTGCGTTAGCACTGGTAGTAGACATGCCATGCAAGCAATATGACGGCGATATGCATATTTCTCAGTGATACACCCTATGAGCGCAATATGCCGGCAAAATACATGTTCCTCAGTGATACATTCTATGACGGCGATATGCATGTTCTCAGTGATACATTCGATCAGCACAATATGACGGCAATATGCATATTTCTCAGTGACACATCCCATGAGCGCAATATGACGGCGATATGCGTGTTTCTCTGTGATACATCCTATAACGGCGATACGCATGTTTCTCAGTGATACATTCCATGAGCGCAATATGACGGCGATATGCATGTTTCTCAGTGATACATTCGCTGAGCGCAATATGACGGCGATATGCATGTTTTTCAGTAATACTTCCTATGAGCGCCATACGACGGCAATAGTAAGTACTATATAATGAAATAAAATTTGAATAAAAAATAATTTCTAAGAATTTCGTGTTTTTTTATTCAAATGGATCTATTATACCTTCTTAAAAAATTGAACATTTTTTCATCATTCCTTTTAATGCATCTAGATGTCTTTCTTACATCACTAAAACATTTAGCAAGGACAACAAGGTATTCATTTTATATGATACATGTAATAATGATTGCAGTCATTCGTTTATTTGTATCATCATCAAAAGTCTTGAAATCGTAAAAATATAATAAGAATACGTAAAAACGTGTCAGTTATTTTTACTGCATAAATGGGCAAAAAAATTCAGTAGTCAAAAATAATTAATTTTCGTTGCATTGCAACAATGCAAACTTCAACGTTTGCCTACTTATTGACATTTTTTTAAATGATAAAAGTAAGGAGCGAAAAAAAGGAAACACACAAGTGATAGGATGGTTAGGTAGGTAGCGCGCTCAGCTCTAGAATTAGAAGACGTAGGTTCGAAACCGAGACTAGACAAAAACTTTAATGAGGCAGAACACGTTTTTTACCCAATTATCATATATGTAGCGATATAAGTAAAGCATATGGAAACGAAAAATACTACCCGAAATTTTTTTTTATTCATAATTTGTAGACTTATTAATTTTTTTCATTTTAGGCACAGATCCGGCAGCCTGTACAGTATCGTAGTAATCGTTACGCCCTCTAGCGTCCATATAAGCACAACCATTGTATCATGTCATGACGCCAATATGAGCTTCATATGAGTACTACAATTTTTTCACGCCGTGACACCCATGTGAGCTCCAAATGAGCATGCCGTGACGCCTATATGAGCTCCATATGAGCACTAAAATGTCTTCACGCCGTGACGCTCATATGAGCTCCATATGAAAACAACATTTACGTCACCCTGTGACACTATACGAACCCCATATGCACTCCCTTATTGTTGGATATTCGTGAGCTGATTTTGCTAGTGCTGATGAATTCACTGCATCCATACTCGCGTGAGAACAACTTTGCTTCAATTGGATGTGTTATTATAAATCGTTATGTGATGCAAATATGACTTGAAGGTGAGCACTCATAAGCGACACATAGCTGTGTTAATTTATATGCATCATAGACAATGCCCATATGACGCCAATATGAGCTAAATGTGTCTATCTGGGTAGTATCAATCAATCAATTACGTATATCATATAGAATGAATACCTTGTTGTCCTTGCTAAATATTTTTGTGATGTAAGAAAGACATCCAGATGCATTAAAAGGAATTATGAAAAAATGTTCAATTTTTTAAGAAGGTATAATACATCCATTTGAATTTTAAAAAATTACAAATTCTTAGAAATTAATTTTTATTGAAATTTTATTTCATTATATAGTACTTACTATCGCCGTGGTATGGCACTCATAGGAAATATTACTGAAAAACATGCATATCGCCGTCATATTGCGCTCATCGAATGTATCACTGAGAACCATGCATATCGCCGTTATAGAATGTATCACAGAGATACACGCATATCGCCGTCATATTGCGCTCATGGGATGTGTCCCTGAGAAATATGCATATGGCCGTCATATTGTGCTGGTCGAATGTATCACTAAGAACATGCATATCGCCGTCATAGAATGTATCACTGAGACACATACATTTTGCCGGCATATTGCGCTCATGGGGTGTATCATTGAGAAATATGCATATCGCCGTCATATTGCTTGCATGGCATGTCCACTACCAGTGCTAACCCAGTGAATACACCAACAAAAAATATTGGATGACTACCATATGACGTCAATCTGCAAATATTCATTGCAGAATTCAAATTTGCCCTCTTATGAGTTCATCTTGTAGTCAATGGATGATGCATTTCGAAACGACAAATTTAAGTCACGATGTATCTCAAATCCAAGGTACCGAATGAGCTCATGAAATGTATTCACCAACGTAAACCAAATTGCGTTCATGTTAAGTACAATTCATGAGAACAATTGATGTTACCATAGTGAATACACACCAAAGTGTCTACACATGACTTCAATATGACGTAAAATTTGCGGATGTTAATTGCGGACACTTGAGCACAGCGATATGAGTTCGACGTGCTCTAAACGCACGATGCATTTGTAAACGACATATTAAGATCAAAATGTTTTGTAAATGCATGCAGCATGTAGTCAATATTCTTCAAAATTTGCTTCACCAATAGTATGCACGCTGTGATAATCCTGACTGTCTATCTGGGAATACTTATCCGAATTACACTCCCATGTATGTTCTAGGATCTTTTTTATTCGAGATAAATTTTTTTTTTAGTTTTCTCGTTTGTGTGTGTACTTTAATTGGGATTTTTTTTACTTGTGCTATCGTTGTGAAGTGCACTGTTAGGTAATAATTGAATGATCAACTGAACACTAACGTGAATGCCTTAAATTTTGATAAAAAGTTCAAAAATCGGGTTGAGAGGATCAGTTAGTGAAGTTCAGATGATAAAAAGCAATACTTATATTTATCTAAATAACTCCCAATTATTTCAAAAAACTTCTAAGAGAAAAATACATACACAAAAAAGAAAAAAAATTTTAACTGAGCTGTAGAAAAGCTCGTAAAAAATTTAAAAAATTCTTTTTTTCGTGAAAACTGAATAAGATCGTGGATATATATATAGGCGGATATATATAGGCGGAGCTTAAGGGGCTATTCTGCTGTGAAGGCTAAAAAAATAAGCTTTTTTTTAATAATTTTTTTTGAAAACTGTTACATGTATCGGTATAAACTTTTTTTTTCGCTTGAAGGTCCACTCTTATAGAATAGAAAACATTTTTTTTGTTGCATATAAATGTATATTTATTTAACAATTTATAATCGTGTAAAGGCATGAAAAAAAGTATGTCGCTAGCGTTGATGATTTGCGCTCTCCAGGTAATCCGAAACAAAAAATTCAAACAGATTCCTAATCTGTATGAGTGTCGCTATCGCTCGAACTAGAATTATTAAAAAATATTAATTTTTACTTATACTTTTGCCCGAATGATGACGAAAAAAAACGTGTCTTTTGAACACTTTTGCAAAAAACGACTCCATTTTGTTATTTTGCAATATAAAATAATAATTCTAGTTCGCGCAATAGTGACACTCGTACAGATTAAGAAACTTTTTGAATTTTTTATTTCAAATTACCTGGAGAGAGCAAATCATCAACGCAAGCGACATACTTTTTTTCTTTCATGCCTGTACACGATTATCAATTTTTAAATAAATATACATTTATATGCAACGAAAAACAAATTGTTTTCTATTCTGTAAGAGTGTACCTTTAAGAGAAAAAAAAGTTTGTATCGATAGATGCAACAGTTCTCGAAAAAAAAATGTATAAAAAGTAGCTTATTTTTTTGAGCTATCACAGTAGAATAGCTCCTTAAATGAAATGATAAGAAGAAACGAGTACTTACTTAATAATAACAACACAGTTGATGAATATAAATTTGTATACCAATTATGTATATACCTTTGGTCGGTATAACCGACTCTTGCCGCTCCTCGACGCTCAGTCTCTGCACAAGACGGATCTCCTTCAAGCGATTATCGACCGCCTTGACGTAACGACTGCATCGATCGAGATACTGACATTCCCCCCCGCATGTCAATTAATCAACGAATACGTATATTTGACAGTTGGGGATTGTATAACAATCGTGTTTGCCCCATCTTGTATAGGAGCGAATGCGAGCTCTTACCATGGTCGTGAGGATCTTGTCATTTCTCATATTGGTCGTTAATGCCTCGGAAGCTTCAACGAGATATACGTTGCCCGCGTCACTGCCAACCGCCAGGAGATTGCCCTCCTCGTGGGGCGCGATAGCGCTTAATCCGTTCTCGCAGAGTCGTATTGTCTTCACGGGCGATCCCATACCGACCAATAAGTCGTAAACTTTCATCACACCACTCTCGTCGATCAGATAAAACACGGAATAGCGCGACGTGCTCCAGCAGCCACCGGTCAACGCCGTTGTGCCGCGTCTACCGGAAATTACGAGAAGGTCGAACGATTTCGGCAGACTAATGTTGAAATATCAGCTCTGATACCGATGAATTCGTGATCATCGAGAGATTTTGCATCAAATAGGTGCTTGCACAATCCATTTGGGAAGGATGAAAAATGGTACCTCTTTCTCGACAACTACGCGAGGGCCTGACCAATTTTAGATCAGTTGTCCAATAGATCGGGACCAATTTTGATCCTTTGGTCCGATCGATTCGGCAAGATCGATTCCGGTGCAAAAATCGTCCGCTGATCACGAATATTCCAGCGACAACTCGGCCAGAGTAAAACCTTTTGTCCGCCTGTCATCTTCAAAGACGGCTATCTTGGGTTGAACAATGACATGGGAAGAATGGGACTGGGGAATTCATGACCATTGAGAGATTTTGCATCAAACAGGGCCTTGCCGCAATCCATTTGGGAAGGATGAAATATGCTACCTCTTGCTCGACAACTGCGCTAGGGCCTGACTAATTTTAGATCAGTGGTCCAGTAGACTTATTTTAATCGTTTTCTCCGATCATTTTGGCAATTTGGTTCACTGACGAAGAATTTTGGGGCCAAAACAGACCAGAACGTACAAATAAAAAGAAGGCTATTACAATTGGAAGATCCGTGCGATACTGACTTGATCGAGACGAGACATCCCTCTTTCGTGTCCTCCGCCCATATTCTCGCAACCCAACCGCCAACGGTAAGAAAATTCTTGGTGCTGAATGGATTGCGATCTATTGCAATCACGGGGCCAGCGTGACAGGTGAAACGTTGGGCCAATTTTTCTTGGGCGTTCTTGCCTTTTCTCGTGCCACTCACGACTATTCCGTTCTCCATACCGGCCATAAATTTCGTGCCCATTGTCGGCTCGAATTGCAACGCGGATATACCGATCGCACGCACCGGGTCGCCCCTCGACGGATTCTCCAGATCCATCACCAATTTCTCCGTCGGTTCCCGCAACATTCTCAAATCCCACCATTTTATCGCGCCACCGGTCGAGGCCGAAAAAAATTCCGTGTTCGTTTTCGAATTTATCCACAGGATGAGATTCGTCGGATTTCTGAGCTCGATTCGGCAATGGAGTCGGTTGCAGGATCGGCCGGGGACGTCACGAGGATTTTTTTTTCAATGAAACATCACAAATTTACTTTTTTTTGTTATCTTTTCATTCATTTATTAAAAAAAATAGAAAATTCCGATCTTGTATTTCTGTTTCCTTCTTTCTTTTTTACGAGTATTTGTCTGAAACGAGATGCTTCCAAATCAAAAAGTTTGCAGCTTTCACGTCAACTGAAGCGTGCTCTTTATGATTGATGCAGTTTCAATGAAGTTTCAATTGGATATCCTCGCATTATTACTTCAAGGAAATCGATATTGGAGAGGCTCGTTTCGAGGATGAACGCTGAGAAGGATACGGTTTTTTTTTGCTTAGACGAACACGCGTTCAAAGTTCAACTTCCGTTGTTGCAATAAGTTGCAATTAATATCTATATATTTCACCACGATATTTGACGAAATATCGCGAACTGAGCAGGAATTTTATTGTCAACGTGCGCGAAATATTGACCACTGTTGATTTCATGTTTTTCCCATTAAAATAAAAGTGTTCAATCGCTTAGATTAGGTTTTTTTTTCTTTCGGACGTATGTACGTCTAAAAAAAACCGTATCCCCTACATTTCATCTGTGAAACACTTGACCCTCTTTCAAATCGAACATGCACCAATTAGAACAAATAACTCTGGACAAAGCTTTACGGAGAGAACGATTTTATGTGAGCGTATATATACATATATATATAGAGATCGATATACCTGTGGCTAAATTGAGGATGGGACATCTGTACGGGTTTATCGCCCAGTCGTATGTCCCAATTGCATACCTGACCGGATAACAATCCACTGATAAGCATCGACGGATCACGAGGATTGAATTCTATTGTCACGGATGGACAAAATGCCTTCAGCGTCATGAAAGGCTCGTTAGGATTTTCTGTGGATCGATCAAACACGAAGTTAGTTTACGATCAAATATATACGTGCAATATATATATACGAATCCTGAATTCTCCACACCATTGAAATGCAATTTCACAGTGAAATATATATTAGACCTTCTAATGATTGGAGGCAGTCGAAATTTTACGTAATATTTTTGTAGTGAGTATTAAAAATCTGGCTACCGCTTAAATATTTACTTATTCATTTATTTATGTTTTTATTCATTAATTTATTTCTGTGTTAATTTTTTTCAACTATTCATTTGTTTATTCGCTTACTCAATTATTAATTTATTTATCGATGTATTTATTAATTTATTCGTTTATTTATTCATTTATTCATTAGTTTATTAATGTATTGATTTACTAAACGAGAAATAGTATATTTGTTGACTTTATCTAGATCATGGACCAAATATTTTCATGAGATGGCATGAAGAATCGATCATTACTTCACATGCTAGAAATTAATTTACGAAGTTGATAATGTACTAATAATAAAATTAATTTGTCTCTGATTCGTTTTATATTATTCATTTTTATGATTTTAATGTAGACTGTTTGTACAGTAGAATCTCGATTATCCGATTTTCGGTTATCCGAACGCTTCGGCGCATTATCCGAACGTTTGATCATCCGAACTCAATGATGGTCTCTTTTTTTTCTCAGTTAAGGTATCCCCCTTTTTTTCTCTAACAAAGCTGTTTCCTAGCACTACTAGATATTTTGAAAATACATTATTGTCTATATGTAACTTCATACATCATATCATGTATACATGGTATGTATACACGTGAAACTGTTGGATGTTGGATGACCATGAGATTATATCTTTAGTGCAAGGGGCTTAAGAGGAAGACAATAATAATGATAATGATGATGGCGATTTATCTGACTCGGAAGCGCATAGTAAACCATCTCACAGCGAAGCATTCAGCACTTTAGAAACCACCCTGGAATGGTTTGAAACCCAAGCAGAAAATAAGCTCACACAGCTGTTGTTCTTGAAACGAATTCGAGATTTAGCGGCCGAGAAACGCGCATCTACAATGAGACAACCAAAAATTGATCATTATTTTAATCCGCAATTGTGATTTAACTACATAAGTAGTGATGGTATAAAAATTGAAACTTTATTCATTGTTAATTGCTATCAAATAAAGAATTTAGGGTCGTTGGATTAATAAAGAGAATTTTCGATACTATAAGGTGTAGTAAAAAGAAATCCATTATTTTTGCATGAAATTGAAGGCTTTATTTAGCGTAGTTAGAATGATCCGATTTAGGTCATTTGAAGGTAATTTCATTATGCCTTTCTCATAGAAACCCTCGTTCCTATTGGCAAAAAACTGGGACAGTCGATTTTCACAAGCTTCTCTTGAGGCGAATTTTTCACCAGCAAAATTATTCGCCATAGACAGGAACAGGTGGTAATCACTTGGTGCCAGATCCGAACTATAAGGTGGATGCATAAGAACCTCACAACCAAGCTCCCGGAGCTTCTGGCGAGTCACTATCGATGTGTGTGGCCTGGCGTTGTCCGGATGGAACACAATTCCTCTCCTATTGGCCAAAGCTGGCCGCTTCTGGGCGATTGCTTCCTTCAGATGGTCCAATTGTTGACAGTACAGGTCCGAATTAAGAGTTTGGCCGTAGGGGAGTAGCTCATAGTAGATGATTCCCTGCGAATCCCACCAAACACACAGTAAAATCTTCCTGACCGTCAATCCTGGCTTGGCCACCGTTTGCGCCGGCTCACCGCGATCCGACTACGACCGTTTTCGCTTAACGTTGTCGTAAGTGACCCACTTTTCATCACCGGTCACCATCCGCTTCAGAAATGGGTCGATTTTGTTGCGATTCAGCAGCGATTCGCAGATGGAAATTCGGTCCATGAGGTTTTTTTGCGTTAACTCGTGTGGCACCCATACATCGAGCTTCTTTTTGTATCCAGCCTTATTCAAGTGGTTCCAAACGGTTTTTTGTGTAATGTTTAGCTCCTGGGTAATCGAAACAGTGCTTACATGACGGTCGGACTCGACGATTTCCATTATTTTATCGATATTTTCGACAATTGGCCTTCCAGAGCGTGGTACATCTTTGACATCAAAATTACCGAAACGGAATCGACGAAACCAAAATTGCGCGTGATTGGCTGTTACAGTATCAGGACCATAAACACTATTCACATTTTCAGCCGCCTGGCTTGCGTTTTCGCCTTTGTCGAAGAAAAACTGTAAAATATGACGTATTTTTACTTTGCTGGTGGCCATCTTTCACGCGCGCTCAAAAAATATTGAGTCAAGAAATCACAAAACTGTCTGAGATTTTTCTTTTAGTACGAAATCTTATCTTTCTAACGCCATCTAGCGTAATCCGATCGCACTTATACAATGCGAAATACAGATTACTAAAGCCATCTATTGCAAAAATAATGGATTTCTTTTTACTACACCTAATATTTATATTATATGAGTTGATTTTCCCGGCAATCGAGATATATTTTAGATTGTCGGATTTTTTTATTATCCGAACGATGTCCGGTCCCAATTAGTTCGGATAATCGAGGTTCTACTGTATATGTATATTTATATATTGATTATTAACCCGGTGCGTTGGTCTAATGGTTAGCATGCTGGCCAGCGGATCGACAGGTCGCAGGTGCGAATCCCAGTCGCGTTACTTTCGTCGTGAAATGTTTTTCTTCGACATTTTCTCGGCGAAAGACGACTAGTTCCGTGACTGGGAGGCGAACTTGGGACCGGTTATAACGGTTTTATAGGTTTTCCGCAGTTTCCCTATGCCCATGGCAGACATGTCATACGATACAGAGGGGGACATCGGCTGCGGCCGCAAGGTGGGGAGTTGTGGAATGGGCGATATAGGGGGGGGGGGGGGGGGGGGGGGTAGTGGAATGGGCGGTACAGGGGGATATGAAATGGGAGATAAAACGAAGTTGAGGTGAATTGGGGCTCGTAAAAAAAGGGAAGACACTGTACGACTGGAACAAACCAATAATATATATATATATATATATATTGATTATTACCGATTTCCCATATGTACGAGCACGGATCTCGTTCGACCGGTTGACGTTCGAACTGCCTCGAACAATACGAGACTGCGAGTCGTTTTCCGCGATCGGGTGACCACGAGAGGTGCGTTATTGGCCGGACCAATGTCTGCGGATCTTCGTACACGTTAACGGTCCTAACGATATTTCCGTTCGTCCGATAAATCGTTTATCGATGCCACATCGAGCCGTATTCACATTTATATACGGTCACGAGAAAAGGGGAAAAAGATTTAAAAAAAAACGAACATTATGATCGAAGCATACCTTTTTCTCTTTCATTTCACTCTGGCATCTGGCGAGCTCACCTGACGTACAGAGGCAATACCAATTCGGTCGTTACCATATCGTCGAAAAAATTCTCGTAAATATTGACTGCATTATTCTGGAGCACAAAGCGATCCATCGGCTGAAACAAACGGGATGAGGATTTCATTTTGCGTGTACGTTCTTTTTGTTATTGTGAATTTTCCATTGTTTCAGTATAACCAATTCTCTCTCTCTCTCTCTCTCTCTCTCTCTCTCTCTCTCTCTCTCTCTCTCTCTCTCTCTCGCTCTCGCTCTCGCTCTCGCTCTCGCTCTCGCTCTCGCTCTCGCTCTCGCTCTCGCTCTCTCTCTCTCTCTCTCTCTCTCTCTCTCTCTCTCTCTCTCTCTTTCTCTTTCTCTTTCTCTTTCTAGTTCTGGTGGAATGCTTTTTACGCGTTGAACGCTCACGCACTTTGAGAATTTTTCTCATTCTTGTGGGCCAAATATCATCCTTCTCTACTCTGCGACGAAATCGGGCTGTCACTTCGTCGTCTTTAGGATCAATTTCTTTCGGCCAGCCACCCTCGGTGTGCGACATACCACTCTCTCTCGTCGGTGCGCTCGTTGTCTGCGCCTGTTACCAAAAAAAATTAGTTCACAAATGTTTAAAAGTAGAAAAAAAGAATTTCTAAGTCATAATATGACCATTAATGAGCATAAGCACTTGAATAAATTGAACCACGAACTAACAGATTAAGGGTGAACAATAGTGTAATAATCACAATAATGATGATAATAATATTTATTATTATTTGTAATTTAATTATTTATATTGAATATTAATAATTATAGTATCATTGAAGAGGAAAATCATATTTATCGTTATATTTAATAATTATAAATAAATATTTATTTACAGTATCCATTTAATACAATAAAATTACTTCTAAATAATACAATCAAACTAAATACAATATTTAAATATGTAACGTATAATATTCTTTTTAATTACAAATTTAAAAAAAGTAATATCGAAGCGACAAAAAACGAAATACAAGATCAAAATAGGACACTTATTTAGAGCAAATAATTCAATTGAAGAAAAAATATTACTCATTGGATGGCAAAATAAGACAATTTTTCGGGATGAATAATTATATCGAAATTGAATTTTTCGATATAATTATTCGCATCAAGGATATTTTCCTGATTCGGATAACCGGAGGATTTCTAACCTCGTGTACGGCGAATTGTTTCGAATTTTGAACTCCGACGTGGCATGGATTTCGAAATATATAGTCGTTCATGATATCGCGATCCGGAAGAATATTCTCGTCTATCGTCGGCTCCTCGTCGTCGAATATGCATTGCTTGCCAAATTGCGAACGCGTTTTCACGTACACGTACTGAATCTCCATGATTAAAGGCTACCGGAAGTATACGACAAAGCACCCACTCTCGCGCAATTTTTATTCCGTGCAATTTGTACGAGATATATTTTTAAGGTGTTTCGCAGGCGCGCGGTGTACGGTTAAACCGCGTACAGGGAGAAAAAGTCGTAGAGTTATGGCGCAAACGCTGCCAATTCCAGAAATCTCCGCCCTTTGAAAAACGCGAAGCAATCGATCGCTCCTCTTTTCTTCTGCGATAATCGATCTTACCGATTTTTTGTTTTCGTTTTTTTTTTCCTTCACTCGCACAATTTCATTGAACAAACGGAAATTGGAAGCAAACGAAAGTTTCGAATTATTTATATTTTTATAATGCAGTTTCCAATGACAGTAGTGTGAATTTAAAAAAAAATAGTTGCTGTATCGAGATGAAGGCCTTGCGACTCAGAACGAAATTCGAGCCCGGTTGGTGTTCATATGGAAGAACGGAAGAGGCGGGAATGAGCGGAGAAATTACCTAGAGGGTGAAGGGGGGAGGGGTTAAGCACCAGGAGGAAAATCTCTGATCACGGTGCTTATACTTCTCTAATTAATCATTTCCTCCGAAACGTTGGCTTGAAACAAATCTCAATTATTACGTGCGGGCTTGCATCGACCTCATACTCCGTGGAAATTACGAGAGAATTCAGGAGAGCGCACATGAAACCGTTTTTTTTTCTTGTATCGCTCCAGAGGTACGAGAAAATTCTGTACGAGCACAGGCAAATTTTTAGTTGGCCCTTTCCTCTTTCCTTCCTTTCTCGCCTTTGCCAACATCTCTCTCCCTCTCTCTCTCTCTCTTTGCCTTTGCCTTTGCCGATCTCTTTTTCTCTCTCTCTCTCTCTCTCTCTCTGCCTTTGCCGAACTCTTCCCTCTCTCTCTGTCTCTCTTTCCCTCTCAGGGAGAGAGAGAGGAACATGTTCTTTTTTCCCTCGTAACCGTGCGAGCGAAAATTTCCCAGTCGCTTTTACAGGACTTCCCGAATGCGGGGATAAGGATTACGCGCACAAGTGTTGGGAGTCAGCTCTCCCAGTTGAACAATAGAGATGGCCGATAGTACTTTGGCACGAATGAAAAATTTTGCGATACGATGGGCTACATTCCCCAACTGGCTGGCAAAGTGACGATATTGCTGTAGTTACACAGTGGAAAAAAAAATGAACGAACGAATCTCAAATTTTTCATTAGCCCTAAAAATGCTGGTTCAACATTTATTCGCCTCTATTGCGAAACTGGTTCGAAGAGATGACTAATTTCTAATCAGCTTTGCCGCAAACTCTCTTCTCGTTGCGGCGTTTTTCTCTGCAAAAAAAAAACATTAAAAAAACAATTGAAAAAACTTCGCAAGCTCTCAGCTTCCTCGAACACACAGCGATATATTTTTACAGCCGTATTTTCTTCGTCAAACCCGCATCTGGGCACTACGTTCGTTGATGTACGGAAGAGAAATAAATAAATAACCGTATCAATATTTAATGGAGTACCGCAACCGTCGTTTCGCTCGATCCGGCCTCGAGAATGTACTTCTTTATATACGCCATCGAGCGAGCTTCTCGAACGTTATTTACGAGGGTTTTATGTGTCCTATCGATGTACGCTTCATTAGATTTCATATTTTTATATCCAATGCTCGCTCGTCGCCGTTTTTCTCGGATAAGGTTTTTTTTTCTCTTATTATTTGGCCTTTTTTCGTCGCTCATCGTGGAAAATCGAGCGAAAGGCGGCACGCTCGAGAAAATACTTGCGAGTATTGTATAAGTGTATTTCGCAGTTTATACGACTATGGAGAAAATCTATGTAGGAAGAGGCCATCAGCTTGGAGAGAAAACGTGGACAGTCGCATAATAACTGCGGGATAGAAAAAAATCCAATGTTCGATTTTCCCTTTTTCGTCGTTGTTGGAAACCTCCATTTTATCCAGCCTCATGCCGAGATTATTTACTTATATATATATATATATATATATATATATATATATATATATATATATATATATGTATATATATATATCGGTGTACATATTAGGTGGTTGCATGTGAAACTGCCCGCCAGCAGCAAATGACGTTGGGTGAACTATTTTCTCGAATTGAAAAATGCCATAGAGTCCCGCTAAAACGCTATTAGGTGACATTTGTGCAACGCGTTAACATCGTCTATTTTAATTGTCTTTTCAATGACAAGTTTGTTTGGGTTTGTTTGGCAATAGATGGCGTTGAGTAGACTATTTCCACGAACTACAAGTTGGCAATCCACATGATGATAGGTTCATACAGTCGATGATAGGTTCATACATTTGTGCGACGCGTTAAGGGGTAACACCACTCTAGGATTTTGAAAAAATCAATTTTTTTTTTGCTTAAAATACTCTTTAGGGTCATAAAAATAATATAGAATTGGTCCCATAGCGAACAAAAAATTTTAAGGCTTCAATTTTCGATTTTCCCGCAACGCCTCGGAGCACGCGTTTAGCGCGATACGGCGCGCTCGGACTCGTTTTTCTCGAAACCATGTTTTTCGAACTGCGGGAGGACGGATTACTCGGAGACTATTGCATGGATTCACAATCACAATTCACAATTACATTCTTTACAAAAGTACGTAGCCATTTTTTAATTCGTTATACATTTTGTTTTATAAAAAATTTACTGCTCATTTTTTTGCCGAAAATCGTTTTTTTTTTCATAAGTGCGCAATTTTTACAAAAATCAATTAAAAAACAAACCCTACGTACTTTTATAGGCAATGTCATATAGATTAAGACATTTTTTGGTTTTTTGTCCCAGGTCTTAAACTTTTGAAGAAATCCGTCCTCCCGTGGAGGCCCTTAAAAAAAAGACAACTTCGAAGATTGACTGTGGCGCCGCCATTTTGTAACAAAATGTCAATAAAAAATGTTTTTTTACACTTCAATACACGTTTGATCAACTGTCTAAAAAGAATTCCGATCCCTTTTTCCATACTTCCAAAATTTATTCTCAAAGTTTGGCATTTTTTGGACCTCTAGAGTGGTGTTACTCCTTAATATCATTTACTTTACAATAGCAAATTTCGTTCCAAATAAGTCAAATTTGCGGGAAGTCATGGTATGGCGAGCAAGTGTATGCCGAAGATGTTTCATCGAGGACAACGTGGAAAGAGTGCTTTCACCGCTTCCAAAGTGGTGATTTATCTATGCATAACAAGGAGCGCGGAAAACTACTCAAAATAGGAGCTATCGTGTGTTACGAGCTGCTGAAACCGTGGGGAACCATAACTGAGAATCGTTATCTACTGATGTGTTTGAACTGATGCGTTTGAAGGGAACTCTCCACGAGAAGCGGCTGGAATGGAAGAATCGCCATGACAAGTTGATTTTGCAGCACGACAACATCAGGCCGAACGTTGCTCAACTGGTTGAGAAGTACTTGGAAGGAGTGCACTGGAAAATCCTACCAAACCGGCCATATTCTCCAGATGTCGCTCCCCCCCCCGATTAGCTTTTTCGGTCGATACAGTCAGCGTTTACAGCCTAGCACTTCACTATGTCCCGTGCGGAAATTGAGTTCGGGCTTTGACCGGGCCCATCTTAATTTTCCCTAACTTTATTAAGGCCCTAGTCTGAAAGCCTCACATGGGCCTTCAGTGGCCGGTCACATACGTTGCTAGCGAGGGCCATTGAAGGCAAAGTAACCAGGGTCTTAAAAATTGCCTCAATGGTGCCTTATAAAAATTATTGCAGCCATATGCGTATGTGCGTGTGTGTGCACTGTGAAAAAGAAATGTGTTATTTCAATACATTTGAGGCTTAGAACTCTGTCGCATATTTTGACACGTTTGATGCCGCGTTCTTCCAATGAACGCACTGCATGCGTGTTGGTTCAAGGCATCAAAGCTCGTCTACTAAACGCATATTTTAATTATGATATTTAATTGACCTCAATAATTATTATACCACAAATTATTATACTGATTTGTCGCTATAGCAAAGTCTAGTAGTATTGGGGAAATCGCTACTAGGGAATCTACAACTACATCTCTTAAAGGCCTTAACTTGGTTTCCGTACTTAGACCATAGTTTTAGTCAACCTACCTACCCTATTATTACCTAATAAGAGCCTCCGGACCGGTTCTTTTACGGAAAACCCTACTATGGAATCCACAGATAATCCCTTGAAGGCCCCGAATTGTATTTGGGATGCCCTACCAATTTTCCGCACGGGCGTACGAAGGAATCAAAAGAAGGCTAGATGACTGGATTGCATCTGGAAAATCCTAATTCTTCCTGCTTGGAATCCGATTGGTGGCCGAAATAGGAGCCAAGGTTGTCTTGTCCGATGGGATATACTTTGAATAAACCAGTACTTCGATTCGCTACTGAAAAGTAGCAAAAAAAAAGCGACGTCAAAAAATGTAATTTCGGGCGTAAAGAAACGCTTCGCACTTCAGACCCCACCCGCACACGGCTTTTTTCTCCTCGTTCAACTGTTAATTTTTTCTGACGTAAATGCCACACCCCTCCCGGAGGCAATTGCATTTTTTTTTTCGAGCACCGATTTGCCCGAGGCAATAAACAAGAAGGAGAAAAAAATGCGGAAGCTGCAATGAGAGAAAAATCAAAGGCTGGGCTTGATTGCCTAGCGCGTAATTTTATCACTTCGAGGCACGAACCGAGCGAACGTAGTGAAAAATAAAAACCGACATTGAGGAAAGAAGCATCAATGACGAGAAAATAACGCGGGATAAAGATGTTGAAGCTTCTCGTGGAAAAGGTATTACAAAGTAGATATCGAGAAATGTATCCGATAAGGGCAAGAGCATGCCAGCGGACAGAGGGGGAGGGGCGGCAAAGGACGAGGAATAAAGTAAAGAAAAACAATAAAGTCTGATTAAAAAATGCAAGGGACGTGTCGACACTGCTCTGGAAAAAAATGACTTGAGTTGACTAAATTCTTCATTAAGGGATGCTGTCGAATTATTTATTGAAAACCCAGCATTAAGTATTATATTTTTCAACATTTGTTCTTTTAATAATTATTTTTTTAACTTTTCTTTCAATAATTAATCAAAATAATAATTATAAAAAGAAAAAACGAATAATTATTGAGAATGAGATTTATTCTGAACGAAAAAAATTAATAAAATTCTAAAGGATTTTATAAAAAACTAGCGCCCGGGGCTTTGCCTGCATGGGATTTGGGCCATAGAAACTTCATTACCAGTTGCCCCCCCCCCCCCCCCTTATTAGGAGTTGTTTTAAAAAACCTTAAAATATGCGTTTTAATATTTGTTTTGCAGAATATTTATACCGAGTTTCAAGTTGGTACACGCAATGAATACAATTTTCCATGCAAACCTTTACACCTTATTTCACCCCCTTAAAAGTCAGTTTTCGAAACATCCTTTCTTAGTGCACCACTACACCTTCTAAGGAACATATGTTCTAAATTCCATGTTTCTATCTTCAGCGGTTTAGGCTGCGCGTGACTATATTTCAGTCAGTCATTCATTCAGTCAGTCAGTCAGTCACGGAACTGTTTTATACGGATAGACAAGAATTATGTTTTCTATCGAACTAACGAATACTCTGAATAGTATATCTATACTCTGAAATATCTTCGTGTTTCGTCTCTATATTTCGTTAGCTGTCAATAAACAATTTCGTCGATGCAAGTAATTCTTTTCCTCTGGGTGTTTAAAGCCCTATTGCATTTTCCCACACTTAGACCTCCACATACATCTGTTTTTCCAAATGTTATTTGCGATGTTTTGGAACATCTCGGAACAATTTCCATTAAAATATCGAAAAAAATGTTTCGTCACGAGACAAACTTTCCTGACGAGAAAGCAAAACTGACGGGAAATTCCGTCGATCGATTTAGGTAATCGGAAGACTGTACAGTTCGCCAACGACAGCATGGACGCACGCCAAACGTCCATCAGCGAGTGTAATAAATTTGAGGACCATTCGTCATCGCGACACGGCACGACGAGACTCCTCGAAGCAACCAATGGCGATTCGATCTTTCGGGCAATCACCCGCTCCAATAGGATCCTCGATGTTAGCCCCTTTCGCAAGGAACATAGGAACATTCCTGCACAAAAAGCTGCCATCTCCGTTCGATTCGATGGCAAAAGCCTCGCTGAACCGGCAAAGACCCGAACCCCACTCGATACCGATGTCATTTCCATCCAGACCATTCTCCCACTTGTCCAATCGTACGTTCAAGGTCTCCGATGGAATCTTTGGGGATCATTTTAAACGCCTGGACTCCAGCGATTCCCATGGAAACGATCGACATGATGAAAAAAAGGCGGAAGCGCGAGAGAGGGATCGTCGAGCGATCGGGAATGTGGAGAAAAATACAAAAGAGCTGGACAAGTCTCTGGAAGTCTCGAGAGATTCTTGCAAGCCGGAAACTCAGGCTTGTCCCGAGCAATCTAGCGCAACCTCTGCATCGTGCTCGGGTGAAACTGAACGCAAGAAAAAACCGAAAGCGATATCTCGCTCCCACTCGCAGAAGCGATCAAACCTTGCGACAACCAGTCACGATCCTTCCAAAATATTGAAGACATCGAAGCACATCAAGAAGAATGATCCACTGGACAAGGACACCGGATTTCCCATCAATTCTCCGCTCTCCACGGATACCAAAAGTCACGAGAGCAACATGTCTTTTGTCGACAAAATGGAAGAATGTTCCGCGCCCAGACTTCGCAAACGGAAAAATCGTTCGCCCGAGATTATCCTTGAACAGCGAGTCGCGGATGATCGCCGCTTATCGAGCACCGACGACCCGCGAAAGTGGAAACCGACTTTCCTCAGATCGAGGCAAATGGTTCGTTTGAATGCTACTTCGTAAATATGTCGAACTAGAATTTCGCCTAAAAATGCATCGAAATATTTCTGATATGATTCTCCTCACTTAAAAGTGACATGGCAATTGATATTATGGAGGGAAAAGCCCAACGAACCTGAAGAAACAATTACTACTCTTTGCAGAATACAAATCCAAACGATCCCAATCAGCTGATGACTACTCTACCCAAATGTTTAACCGATTTGAAAAAATTAATTTCTTCTAAGTTGACAGGCAATGGTCAGCTATTGAAGTTCTATTTGAACTAGCTATTGAAGGTTCTTATGGAACAGATTAGCTGTTTCATGGGAACGTTCAACAACTAATTAGCTGTTCCATAGCAAATAACAACTGATCAATAGGAACATTCAACAGCTGATCTGTGCCATAGGAACATACAATAGCTGGCTTTGAGGGTCGAATGAGCTTTTCAATGAGTGTCAACAAACTGATGAGCTGTTCCATAGGAGCATTCAAGGGCTGATCTGTTCCGTAGGAACATTCAACAGTCACACCCGAGCGATTTTACTCCTCACCACACGTGTCTCTATGTTAGTTCTCAAAGCTTGAATCATTTTTTTTTCACAACTGAAAGGAGCCTTAAGGTATTCCTTTCGCGGAGGGCCGGGTTTTGTGGGCGCATAACCGGGACCCTTTTGAATCATTAGTGAATTTTAGTGCTGGTTTTTGAATCATTAGTGGATTTCAGAGGTGCAATAAGTAAGGATTTTTCGAAAATGAACTTTTAAGGTTGTGAAATGGGGTGTAAAAGTTTGTATGCAAAATTCTATTCCTTGCATGTATCAACTTGCAAGTTGGAAGATCTGTTCCTTAGAAGGTCTAGAAGTGCACTAAGAAAGGATTTTTCGAAAATCAACCCTTAAGAGGGTGAAATGGCGTGTAGAAGTTACTATGGAAAATTGTATTCCTTGCGTATATCAACTTGAAACTTGGTATAAATATTCTTCAAAACAAATAATGAAACGCATATTTTAGAATTTTTTGAAGCAATCCCTAATTGGGGGTGCAACGGGGTGTTGAGGTCTCTATGGGGAAATCGAATTCCCTGCTTTTATCTTAATGAAATTCGAAAGATATATTCCTTAAAGGGCGTCGAGGTGCACTAAGAAAGGATTTTTCGAAAATCAACCCCTAAAGGGATGAAATGTGATGTAAAAGTTTGTATAGAAAAGTGTATCAACTTGAAACTCGGTATGAATATTCTTCAAAAAAAAAATAATAAAACGCATGATTTAAGATTTTTTAAAGCGACCACTAATAAGGGGTGCGATTGGTAATGAATTTTCTATGGGCCAAATTCCACGCGGGCGAAAGTTAGTTTAGTATATGAATTATCAGATAGAAATACGGCCAGCATGTTATTTCCATAAAGTGGTACAAAAATTAGACGAGTTTCAAAGTTGTATTTGTTTGTTAAAAGTTCGGTAACTTGGCTTGAAATTTGACCAGTATACTAGGATGTATTTTCACTTAATTCTCGACGAAAATCAGTTAATTGTTTAAAATTCGAGTTCGTAATGGGAATACCTTAAGGGGAAGTAGAAGCTGTACCACGTGGCATACGAGTGCAAGAAAGACAGCTGACATTTTCGAACGGAGATTTTTCAGAGACGAGTAACATTTAGGGCGACAAAAAAAATCTTGAAGCTTTACCTCAGTGAATTCTTCAGAGCCTGATGCTTTGTTTTTCCTGAAAAGTCCGTTCGAAATTCCGTGAGGTTATGTTGACCTTGTCCATATGTGGTCAGGGATTAGGTAGACGTGAAAACCGCCGGGTTGAATCACGTGGACTTAGTGCCTCAAGGTCATGGCTTGCACCGTGAGGCTTAAAAAAAGACACCCTGGAGGATAGCTGTTTGCCAGTCGCATAAATATTTCGCTACAAATGAATGCGAAGTTGCTTTGAAAAAATAATCGGCCAAAGGTAGTCGAAGTTAATTCGAATAAATCCTTTCTCTCGATGCAAGGCTCGGGCCTCGCGAGAAACGAAGATGACGAGTGCCTCAGCGATACCGAAGGACGAATCAATGGGGAACTTAATCATGTCGACATCTGGAAAATCGTCGACCTCGAAATGCCGCGGTAACCCGCCGAATCTCACGACTTCCGGTCGTTGCAGTTTCGCCGAGTCGTCCCGTCGAACTTCCGTGAATTTGATCGACCTCGGCGATCAAAGTCCGAACTCAGCGACGTTGAAGTATCGGCTCAGCAAGTGTCCCAGCTTGAACGAAGCCTGGCGGAAGTGCCCCAGACTTCCGACCGTTCCACCGGATCCTTTGCCAAAACCGAAGAGGCGAGCCACTCGCGGCAACCGATGGCGCTGCGATCGCAACTTTCGTAAGTCCACTGCCTATCTGGACACGGGAGAATGGCGCCAACAACGCTACCATCTAAGACAACGCGTCTACAAGTGCTCCAAGTGCGACAAATCTTCGAATTTCATTTTTCCGCTCGATCCTTGTCCGGCATCGATCGAGGACGCGTCTCCGAGCGAGATGCACTCCGCTCGCCACGTCAGCGCCGTCCAATCGAACCAAAATGCGAATCCGAAGCCACGGCGATGCGTCGGCAAATCGGAGGCACGACGCTGCACCAAAACTTACGAGATGAAGATGCGAGAGTCCAAGAGAGAAGGAACCGCGCTCGGGCAAACTAATCGAAAAAAAAAATGCAATCACAGCGCTTTGTAAAATTGACCTATTTTTCGTTGATAGTCTCTTCAAAAGTGTGCACTTCTTGAGAAACAAATGTTGATACGGTTTTTTTCGAGGATATTTAAAAATTCATTTTCGTTGATGGAATTTGGATGAATGAAAATTTGATATTCTGTATGAATTTGTAATCTTCCGATGGAATTTGAATGAACAAATAATTAAGAGTCGTTTTTTTTTTCATTTTTATTAATGCATGAATTGATTTGAATGAATAAAAAATTAAGTATAATTTCTTTATCTATTTAAATTGCGCGGAAAAAGTGAAAAATTGAAAATTTACGCCAAATTTTCTATTAATCCAAATTACAATAAATTGACGCTTTATTTTATAATCATGGAAATCGAATTAAAGCTTAGCTTGAATGAATAGAAGGTTGAGCGGTAGTTTTTTCAGAGGTTAGAAGTTTTCCGGATATTCAACCGATTGTACAAGAAATTGTCGAGTTTTCATTTTTCAATGCAATTTTAATGAATTAAAAATTGACACTGACATTTTTTATTCGATTAAATTACATCAACAGAAATGAAAAATCGATGCTTAATTTTGTATTCTTTAAAATTCTATCGAATGAAACAAAAAGTTAACACCAATCTTTTTATTCATTCAAAGGGCATTTAAACGAATAAAAAATCAACGCTTAATACTTGATTTAAATTGCACGTGAACAAAGAAACGATGAACCCTTGATTTTTATTCATTTAAATTGCATTTAAAAAAATAAAGGACGCGCACTTAATTCCGTACTAACCGGAAAATAAATTATTAACTTATTTTAATAATAAATTGAAATTAATTAAGTGTCGTATCCATAAAAATGTACATTTTCAATTTCAATAATAAATTTTTTTGTTCATCAAACGTTCAATGATGATCGTCGTTTTCTTGAACATTTCCAACACCATCGAGAATTTTTTTCACCATTCATCCAATCATCGAATTACCCAGTTCTCATTGGATTTCATTTCTCGAGGTCAGGAACTCAGTTCATCAATCAGATGAAAAGCATATTGATCCCACAGATTTGAAGAAGAAAAAAAAACGTTTTTCTTTTTAGAATAAAATGCAATGCTGCACGTAGACGAGCATTTTTAAAAGAGAAAACTCTCCTCTCTATTTTTCCAGATAATAGGAGATTGGTATCATATTGAGCATCGATCTGTGAAGAAGAGGTCCACCGAGCCCCATTTAGAGGTGCATCGGCGACTGACGGGAGACTCGAGGGTTCGTAGAGCCGAGCAGCAGCGAGCGAAATCCCGGCCAAAGAGGGATCTCATTGTAAAACGTCCCCCGAGTATGCAAATGATCTTCAACGACCGGAGATGGGCAGAAATGTGGTACTTGGTAAATAAATATTCGGTCACGTATTTTTTCGTCTCTTTTCAAAACCACAGGGGCCCTCGTTCGTGCATTCCATTTTTTTCCCAAGGTCAATTTAACCCCAAAAGTACCTGATACGACAGAATCTTTCACATCTCCGTAAAGAAATTAATTTTGATAGTGTTCTTTGGGAATTTGCGATGTTGTGGGGGGGGGGGGGTTGGAAGCGAAAAAACCTTTTTTTGTGTATTTTTTCCCCAAATTTGCCATATCGACACCTTCGAGATTCGTTACAAAGGCAATCTGTTTGGAACAAGTCGCAAGTTTAAAATTCTCCTGGTTATTGGATTGAAGAATCGGGGCAATGGGCTGGATATGAACGTTCAGGAGGCCTGGGCCGAGGGCATAACCGGAAAGGGAATAGTCGTTACAATTCTCGACGATGGCCTGGAGAAGGATCACCCAGACCTCTTAAAAAATTACGTGAGTCCTAACATCTCGTTTTTTTTTCTTTCTTTATCCTACGAGCCGAATACTACACACGATGTGGATTTTGCAACGTTGGGGATATTGTATAGACGATAGTGTGGCATTGGTTTGCAGGACCCGGAGGCGAGTTACGACGTCAATGGCTACGACGACGATCCGATGCCGAGATACGATCCGGTCGACAGTAATCGACACGGGACGAGATGCGCCGGCGAGGTTGCTGCGACTCCGAACAATTCAATTTGTTCGGTCGGTGTCGCGTACGGTGCTTCCGTAGGAGGTAAAATTTTCCTGTCATTGCCATAGTTCATTTACGTATTAGAGGTAAAAGAAAATAGAACTTTTGCCTACTTGGTCAACAAGTTCGATGCAGATAATTTGCAAACTTTTCGCGAAATTATCCGAAGAATTAGATTTTATATGACTTAGAGGTGAGAAAGGCTGTTTTGGAATAGGAAGGATTGTTCAAACATCCTGAAAGGTTATAAAAATGGACGGACCGAAATGCGTATATTGGAAAAAGGACTTTCAGTTATTGACGTTGATGAACGCAGATTTCGATTAACGGAGTATTCTAGTCTAAAGGCCTACATTTCGAACGTATTTTCGAGCTTGATTAAAAAAAAAAAAACAATTCTAAGTATCCATTTTTTTACAGTGTTTCTAAATATTCACGTTTCAAGAAGTTACAAAATAGTACATTGTGTACCAAGAAGACTAAGTGGGCATTTTATGCCAAGCGCGATGTTTTCTGAAAACACTGAAAACACCACGCGAGGCATAAAAGCCCTTGTCTCCGCGGTGCACACGAGTATTTATATATCAAAACCGTTTTCCGAGCTTTTAAATTATAAAATGCATAAGACTGCAAGCACTTGGAGAGGTGTATTGCATCCGGAAGGTGCGTCGCACATGGAACCTGTGTCGCACACACCACGCGGGGGTGGAGGGCCCGGACCCCCCATACACCAAACAAAGTTTTGAAATGTATTGGCATATTTTAATATATTATCTTATTAATAATTTTAAACGAGGCGTTCACCGTTCACACGCACGAAAAAGCGAGGAAAATATGTTTCGTCTTTGTCGCGGCTTCCTTAAGATCGGGTGGCGTGCCTTGCAGCCACTCATCGTGGCTCTGTTTCTCAATATCACTCATTTTTTTTTTTTTTTTTTTTTTATTAATACTTTATTTCGCGGCTATATAAACGATGCTTTGTCGCGGTGTCACGTGAAAGTGCGATTATGTTTCTTCCCGTAAATAACGTTTCAACGTACGTAACTCCTCGACCTAACGACTGAAGGTAGCACCTAACGACTGACAGCTGTTCCGCAACGCCGTTTCATGGCCGTGATCGTGAAAAACGTGAGCGCGCACATATTTAGCATGTAGGCCCTAAAAGACCTGCTTTAGGTCGCGTTTACAGGCACGAAAAAGCGAGGAAAACATGGTTTGTGGTATATAAAACTATTAGTGCAAAAAAAAATTCAAAAAGTTATTATCCTCTAAATATGGCCGTGAAAAAAAAAAAGCTGCGGCGTTTGACATGATTCGAAAGCTTCCATTTATCTGAAACAGAAATGAAACTAATTTTTTTAGTCATAAGAATATCATTATGGCAGGTAACAAAGAGCATTTTTTATTTAATAGCGACTCTCTGAAAACTTAATTTTTCGGTCTATGTTTTCAACGTTAATTTTTTTTTATTGATAATAATAATTTCGCAATTCCCGAGGTATGGACGATAGAGGGATATATACTGAAGGTCCATACCAAATTTGAAGTCAATCGGTTGAATAGGACTTGCCATTTTATGTCAACTAGGTTGGAAAAAGTAGTTTGGAGAAAAATGTAATTAAAGTTTCGAGTACAATTCCAGAAAACCGAAACTACGTAAATCGTATAATGGCCTGTTATTAATTTATCAATTATTAAATTATTATTATTTATTCATTAAAAGTTATTAATATGAATTAATACCATGTACTAATCGGCCATTCCTGCCTCGGAAAGTGTGCCTTCCTTGAATTCTAAATGATGATTTTTTGAAGCTCGTTATTCCCTGCGAGCAGTACGAGCTTCCTCAGAATCTTTTGATTGTCCGATTCGCAGCGACGCAGGCTCAATTTGGCCGTATTTGAATCGCTATAGCTTTGTAAATATTGGTAATTTGAAAATTTCCTTCTAAGGACAAATTCTTAAGAGTCTATAATTTAAAAAAATGCAGAAAAAAATTGATTTTTCAAATTTCTAGATTAGCATACTGCTTTAATTCTACAAACTTTGCCAAAAATACGACAGTATCTTCGCATCTATTTATGATCCCTACTACCCTTGATTCATTTTCCCCATTTATGTCTCGTTCCACCGACCAATCCTGGCTCGCCTAAATCACACGTTCCTAATTTTACCTCTCGAGGTAAAACAAATATACTCTTTGTATTGATTCCCGTTGTGTCTCTCGGACTTCCAGGAGTTAGGATGCTCGACGGCGACGTGACAGACGCCGTAGAGGCTAAATCGCTCAGTCTCTATCCTCATCACATAGATATCTACAGTGCCTCATGGGGTCCCGACGACGATGGTAAAACAGTCGATGGGCCCGGGGAACTGGCAACCAGGGCGTTCAACGAAGGCGTCACCAAGGTACGTCCCTCCAGCAAATAGTAGCGCGTGTCTTCCCGTGGCAGATAGCCCGATAAAAGCAAAGAGCCAATGGAAACAGGAAGAAGCATACAGTGCTAAGCGAATTAGACGGAAGGCCAGTCATTAATAATCCAGCTACCTCCACATGGCCACTGACGCCCATTTTGAATTATAACGGAAGTACTTTCCAATATTTATCTGCTTTTGTCATTCCACAAGCCTGAAAATGCACCATGATGGTTTTTATATTTTTTCAATCATATCAGCTTTGCTCGTTTATGAAACGCATTTGACGTCAACGTATCTGCAGACTGCTGCCCTCATGACTCTCATTCACGGTCTTACATACAGGTCTCGAAACGATGGCATTGGAAAAAGGTTCGCTTAGTGTCCAGTTTTTGCTACTATTTTCGGCCGCATGATGCGCATTAGAAAGGCGATGTCGTGTGCGAAGGAGACAGCAATATCATATATCTCTGTCTTGCACACAACGCATGCGCTTCAGACTGTAATTTCTCGGTATACATGTTTTTTTTATCGTAAAAAAAATATAACAACTCAATACAAACGTGCTCAAAAATATAACCAAACCTATATTATCCGCGTGCTAACCTCAAGGGGTCATGATAAAATTGATTCATATTTTAGCTGAATAGTTCCTCTGCATATTCGGAACCTGAAACGTCTGGTTCGAATCCCATCGAAACACTTTTTGTTTTTCTTTCTCGTTTCGTTATTAATATAGTATTTTAAATAAAAACTTCAGTATCGCCAGTTTACAAACGAACACTTTCCAATTTTTTATTTTAATACTTTAATCGATTTTTTTTGTAAATATATATAAATTGATTATAAATAAAAATTTTATTTATGTTATTGATTATTTATATTTATTGAATTTATAATCGAGTTGGCCGATTATTGAATTTTTATTTATTGATTGTCAACTGTTATACGGACATACGCCTATACGACAAAACAATGTGTGATCGGTTTAGGTTAGTTTTATGACATCCCCCGACAACAGCGACATACGGTAGCAGCGATAAGAAAAAAAAGCTTGGACACTAGACGGCCCACTTACCGCCTACCAAATTCGATTGTCGTTTCAATACCTGTATATAAGACTGTGCTCGCATCAGAAGAGTTGCCTCAACGTAGCTAGCACTTCCGTCTCGCCTAACCCCGATCCATTCCCTCCTGTTTCTGTCGGCTCTTTGGATCAATGTGAATACAATTTACACCCTTCACCAATCCACGCCCTTGGCCTCTCGCTCCTAATCCAGTCCATTTTTCTCGCCGGATAACCCGTCCATGATCATGGAATGAAAAAAATCCATCTCTGTATTTGCAAAAGATTCTTCGTTATCTCTGTAAGCGCTTGTACGGAGGGTTGAAAAGGGCGAGGGCCAGAGGCTCGCGCTGTTATCACAAAATGTGGCGTTTGACGTTATAAATTCGAGACTTGTCGAGACCGCGCGTGTCCGGCGTCTCATTGTTGTTTTGCCACTGGCGATAAGAGAACGCGGATAAAGACATCCTGCGCGAGGTAGAGTATCGAACGTCGATGGAATCGTCACAATAGTCCACCCACCCTTCCACTTCTCTTCCTCTCTCCGCGCAATTCCTACCCCACCTCTCTGCCACCCTTGTGCAGAGTCAAGTTTGCGAAACCCTACTCGATCGTCTTTGTGTAGGGAAAACATTTGCTTTCGGAAAATCTCTCCGGAGCCTCGTTCAAACATCTGCCAGCTTTTCCATTGGCGCGACAATATACTAAGAAACAATGAAGCCGCGCGGTTTCTGCGTTGAACGCTTCTCCGAAGTGAAAATCCGACTCGGGTTGTGCTCGATGAGAAGCCAAATCTATACATATAAAACAGTTCCGTGACTGACTGACTGATGGAATTAATGACTGACTGACATATAGACAACACACAGCCTAAACTGCTGAAGATAGTAACATAAAATCTGGAAGATATGTTCTTCAGGAGGTGTAGCGGTGCATTGAGAAATAATTTTCCGAAAATCAACTCCTAAGAGGGTGAAATGGGGTGTAAAAGTCTATTGCTTGCGTGTATCAACTTGGAACTTGATAGCATATTTTAAGATTTTTTTAAACAACCCCTAATTAGGAGTGCTGCGGCGTGTTGAAGTTTGTATGGGAAAATCGAAATCCTTACCTGTATCCAATGAAATTCAGAAGATATGTTCCTTAAAGGGCGTCGAGATGTACTAAGAAAGGATTAGCTTCTCGCATGGTCAACTATATGTCGGCTGTTCGAGAAAATCGAGTGCCCAAAACTTAAATGTGCTTGCCGAAGACCGTAAATCATAAAATACTCGTGCGGAAAATTGGTTGGGCATACCTAATACAAATTGAGGCCTTCAGAGGATTATTTTTGGATTCCATAGTAGGGTTTCCCGTAAAAGTGCCAGACCGGGCCCTTATTGGGGATTAGTAGGGTAGGGAGGTTGACTAAAACTATGTCTAACTACGGAGACCAAGTAAATGTCTTTAAGGGGTGTAGTTGTAGATTCCCTAGTAGCGATTTCCCCAACACTACTAGATTTTGCTATTATAGGGGCAAACCAGTATAAATTGCATGGCTAAAGAATTTGTGGCATAATAATTATCGAGATCGATTAAATATAATAATTAAACTATGCGTTTAGCAGACGAGCTGTGATGCCTTGAACCAACACGCATGCAGTGCATTCATTGGAACAACGCGAGATCAAACGTGTCAAAATATGCGTTAAAATTCTAAGCCTCAAATATATTGAAATAACACATATCTTATTCACAGTGCACACACACGCACCTACGCATATGGCTGCAGTCATTTGTTATGAGGCACCGTTGAGGCAATTTTGAAGGCCCTGCTTATTGTGCCTTTAATGGCCCTCGATAGTCTGACCGGCCCCTGATGGCCCACCAACTAGGGCCTTGATAAAGTTAGAGAAAATTAAGATGGGCCCGATCAAAGGCCGAACTCAATTTCCGCACGGGATGTTGTCTACAGAACTTCATTGTAATCCCATATAGTTCTGTAGACATCGATGACATTGTGTGATACTGGATACTTGAAGATTGGCACTTTTATATTACTATTCCATTAATAACCAAGCCACCAGTCAGTCAGTCTGCTACCGTGTCTGAGAAATATGACATTCTACCTTCTTTCTTTATTTCTTACTTTTTTCTCTTTGTTTATATCTTCCCGATGGATGAAATTCCAAAGTCCACGCGGACGAAGTCGCGGGCAAAAGCTAGTAGGGAAATGTACAGATGGTTGTTTTGAGCGACGAGATTGGAAGACGTGGTACACTCAGTCTTGAAGCGAGGTGTCATCAATGTTCATGAGTTTTGTGGGAGCAGTCCATTCGTGATTCTGAGTTCCACTAAGCGTCAATGTGAACTGGGTGCATACTGACATTCGTTGATAAACATCACACTGGCCTCTTACATTGAGTGTACAATTCGATTAAAAGAATCTCGTTGGCGCGGTTCGCCACAAATGCGTGCACTCCGCCTTTCTTCATCGTGTTTTAATTCACTATTAAGGGACACAGCTCTCGGGCCGGACCCCCGTAGGTATACCATGGAAGTTTCCTAATTGGCCGCTATTAAGCACCTCTGGTGAAACTCGACGAATCCATTTCGTCGAGCAGAGAGCCACCAGCCAACATTAGCATTTTAAAATTAGTTTCGCTGGTAAACTCTGCTCGCTGATGAAGTTAGAACCCTCGAAAGGACATGGCGCAGGCTCGCGCGTGCGCAACACCCGCGCAACCTTAAAATTACATGCAAATATTTCACGGTAATCTCGAAGTCCCTGAGAGCTGAGAAAAGTTGGCCAATAAAGTATAACTTTTGTCTCCCGAAAGCCCGTATAGCGCCGGTTGTATGACAGGTCGTTGGATGTCCGGATATCATTAATGCACAGGGGGAGAAAGAGGAAGCAAAAAGAAAGAGAGAGAATGCAAAAACTCGAAATATGCTCATTTTAACACTATCACACGCAACTTAAGGGGAGAAATACATGTAGACGATGGAAAATAGGCAATTTTGATCATTTTTTTTCTGGAAAGGAACAAAACGTTCTACATTTATGAAACTTTAGGTGCAATTTATTACATAATTAGACTGTTCAAATAAATTGTTTCATTAAAAAATATTGCAAAATGGCCACGCTATTGCGTGGTCTTCCAGGAAGGTTTTGGCGATAGTTGTTCGTTTGTGGGAAATTCAACGACTTCAATATTGATCTGAAAAATATGAGCCAAGAATTTTTAGTATTTCAACATCCAAATGCTAAACTTATACCTAAGATATATTTAAAAAGTTGAAAATTTTGAAAATGGGACACTTCAGAAAAAGAAAATTGAAATTTTACACAAAATTTTCGTTTTCTTTTGCAATAAAAAAGTACGTTTTAAAAGTCATTTTCATAAACAAATAGCTATAAGCTCAAGGTAATATTATTATTTGGTTGCGTGTGCAATTTTAGTACGATCGGTCAACTCGTTTTAAAGATATGTTTTCCACAAACTTAAAAAATGTATTTTTGAGATGAACATGTTTGAAGTTTCGAACTACGAAAACTTAATGATTTTGGTAACTTACCGGCTAATGAGCGATTCCATTGCTGACTCTTCAGATGATTAACTAACAATTCACGTAAAAAAAATCGTTTTTTACCCCCCCCCCCCCCCCCCCCCCCCAGTTCCAACATACTGTCCATTTCCAACCAAATTCTGTGGCTTCGTAAGCGCTCTATTTCTGATGACAAACAACCAAGAAAAGTCTCGCAGACTCTTCGAAAAAAACCACTATGATTATTACGTGGATAACGGCATCTCTTTTCAAGAGCCGATTTCCGTTTCTCCATTTCCGGGCAGACCACTACCACTTTGAACATTCGTGTTTCGGACCCCAAGCGATCCATCGGACTACAAAAAACCTGTCAAGTGCTGATAGGTGATCAGGCATAGGGTTCCGTCCCATTTGTTCGTGCAATTATTTGACGCATCAGTCTTTGCCATCAATCATTTGAGGCGGTCGAAATCAAATGCTAGCATCCAGATTTTTTTTTAGTTCTCGAATGAACGTATAGTATATTGCCGGTTGGATGCATTGAACGTCACGTCACAGCTTGATGTTTCAAGAAAGAGACTTACAAAAAAAAAGTGGTAAATGGAACATAAATTTCGATTTGGAAGAAATGCCCAACGATCATTCGCTGATGAGGTACGCGAAGAAAAAATCGCCCCCATTTTACCAATGGAGGGAAGACCATAGGAAAGCTTTGTTCAAGATTCGGCTAGGGAACGATTGAACGCCTCCGCTGAAGCATCTCCTTCCAAAATTCATGCTATTACGATAAAAACTCTAGAAACTATGAGATTGTGACAGACGAACTTCCATATGACACGACGAACATCCATTGGACATGACGAAGTTACCAAGGGCCTTGTTTGACGACAAAACTCTGGGAAGCGAACCGGGTAGTTCGCGAAAAGAATCGCACGAAGTTAAATACTTTTTTCGAAGATCGATGCTGGCGAGCCTCACTGGGAAAGTATCGAACAAGCCCTGCTGGCCCGCGTTCAACTTAGTCCTCGATAGAATTAACTCGTCACCACCGAACCTCCGTATTAATGTTTGAGCCACTATCGAATCGACTGTACCAAGAGTACCTTTTCTTTTTTGTTTGCTGCTTGCCTCAGGGTCGTAAGGGTAAGGGCTCGATATTCGTGTGGGCGTCGGGAAACGGTGGTCGCGACCACGACAATTGCAATTGCGACGGTTACACGAACAGCATATGGACACTCTCGATAAGCAGCGCTACGGAGAACGGCCTCGTGCCGTGGTACAGCGAGGCCTGCTCGTCGACCCTCGCCACGACGTACAGCTCCGGCTCGACAGGTGAGAAACAGGTCGTAACGACGGATTTGCATCATCAATGCACGAGCAGTCACACGGGAACGTCGGCCTCGGCGCCCCTCGCCGCCGGAATCTGTGCTCTCGCCCTCGAGGCTAATCCCGAACTAACTTGGCGCGATATGCAGCACATCGTCGTCAGAACAGCTAGGCCAGCCAACCTCAAGGCACCCGATTGGGTCACCAACGGCGTCGGCAGAAACGGTACGACATGCACTTTTGTTTGGATTTAGTCTAGATGAAAAAAGAAAGTATCCAGTGCTAATTGGAAACTTGCACATTGGTCTCTTTTCATTTCGCTTGCGAAGTTTCGGCTGAGAATTAGTTTCCATTCATGGCTTCCTCGACGACTCCCTAAACGGCATACACCGGAAATGACACACTTCCGAAAAGTCGTAATCCAGAAATGGTATTATATATTCGCAGCGGGTCATCTTACGGAAGATTGCGGGACTTCATCAACTAGACAGATTTTACTGATAACAGATGGCACTGATGATATCTCGATTAATAGGGAATGTCAGCGGTCGTATGTTTATAAATTGCAATGTGTAGGATGTTATTTTTTTAACGATCATCAATACAACACGTTACTCTTGGTACATTGATAAATAAGTTTAAAATTGTTGAAAGAAACCCCTACACATTGGAATTCATGGACATTTGGCCAATGACATTTTTTATTCAATTAGAAGATGTTATCAGTGAGATCTGTTGATAGCAGATCTGTATGGTCTGTGCGCCGCAATGGTGCAGTGACCTTTTTCGTAGCCAGGGGCGGGGGGAGGGTGGGCACGGCCTGTCCCAGAAACAATTAACCCACAATAATTCAAGTTAAATAATTGATTAATTTTATTTACGTTTCACCTAAGCAAGCATGAAGAAATAAATAAAACTTGAACTACTTCCTTTGTCGTAATTTCGTAATTTGTGTAAAAAGTAGATATTGTATTACGTAAATGAAATCCATATTTAAATTTCGCAATTCAGTCAACTTTGTGAAAAGGCAATACATTCAATTTTCCGGCCGATACACAATGATAAGAATACTGGAAAATCAACATTTACTACCAAGTAGTAAATAATATCGTTGTAAATCTAAAACGCTGACTTGAGAGTCTATCATGAGCTCATGCAGTTGATGCATTTTTGAAACTGGATATGAAAAGCGGGAATGATTTTATCAATAATTATAGAAAAAAGTTAACAATTGATTCGTCAGCCTTAGAAGTTGAAGCGTCGGTCATAAAAAAACATACTTCAATTTACAAATGTTGAAATAAATGCTGAAAATTCAAGATAGCATATTAATGAGTACTGTCCTAACTTATAGAAACTTTCCCAGGCAACAATAGTCCGGCCAGTGTGCTCCGCCGTCTGTGAGAGAAGTTTTTCTGCCGCGAGGCGGAATATGTGGCTTAGAAGAGCCATGCTTCAGAAAAGATTCTCTCATATATCACTGCTGAACATGAAGATTGACATTGTTAAAAAAAATCTCAGCTGAAAAAGTGTTGACAGCGATTTGCAGAAAAAAAATTGAAAACTAAGATTTATTTACTTGAGTACCTACTGAAAGTAAAGTTCAAAAACGGGTCACTGGATTATAGAGTGATGAAAAATTAGTTAATTATTTTTTAAGGTATTGCAAGAGTTTGATATTAATGTTAACATGAGCGTGTGATTAAAGCAAGTTTCATATTTCATGTGTGTTACGTGATCGTCGACTTTTATGAAAATTTTATTAAAAAAAAAAAGATGATTGTGCACGATACCTATAATTATCAGCCGGCCCCTCCTGCCCCCTCCTCCCCCAGAAAAAACTGTTGGCTACGCCAATGAATCGTGACATTTCGGCAATGTAAGATTTCTGGATAATGACTTTTCGGAAGTATGCTATTTCTGGGGTCCGACAGCCTAGCTTCCTCACGAAACTTTTCCAGCAAAATCAAATGATTAGGAAGCAACGATCCTAAAATCGCATAATGTTTTTCAACCCGTCTGTCAATGACACTCCACCATGTGAGAAGTAACCACCCGATTTCTCGTCATTTGGGAACGCTACAGCGTTCACGTCCTGTAATTCAAAAATCCCCACAACCTCCGAGTGATTGTAGCCAAACGTAATGACGACCAGCCAATGATACTCTATGCAGAAAAACGGTCTTCAGATATCCCAGTATTTGAGTGAGTCAAAGTGTATCCTAGTTTTTTTTAATTCGAAAAATATCACAATCTCACGAACCCTGAACCCTTCCGGCGATTTTGGTAAATTACTGGTAAAAAAAGATAAGACCAGGCTAAAGACGTGGTGGAAACTAATTTTTGGATGTTTGCAGTTAGCCACAGCTTCGGCTACGGACTCATGGACGCCGCGGCTATGGTTCGTCTGGCAAGAAAGTGGCGAACCGTGCCGGAGCAACAGAAATGCGAAGTTTCGGCGCCACATTCGGGAAGGTAAACGAAAGCTGCGAATTTAAAAAAAGTTTTTCTCTTCGTCTTGTCAAACTTAAGGGGTAACACCACTGTAAACGTCTAAAATTAAGCGATTTTTCGCGATTTTTTTTTGGGTGCAAGGACAAGTAAGAGGATAATAGTATTCAAGGATGTTATTAGTTATATCTTCACGTGAATAAAAAAAAATTTATATTAAAAAATTATACAAAATGGTGACGCTGGAGCCATTTTCGCGAGGCATGTTGAATCTGAGACGCTCTGCGGCACGCAAAATTGAATATACAAAAAAATAAAAAATATTTTCTTAATTTACATGAGTATAGCTAGAGAAATACGTTGGGGATTTTGAAAAGATTAATTTTTGTGTAAATGCCAAGCATTTAAGGTAAAAATTCAATTTTCGACAGAAAAAAAGGACAATCATATGTTAATAAATAATGTTATAATTAACTCATGGCAAATCCCGTACGTATTTCTCTTCGGAATATTATTTTATACATGTGTTAAAAATTTGGAGTAAATAGAATGAAAATTGTTGGAGTTATGCTGCGTGCTGTTTTGAAAAATTGTGTTCCGAGAAAAACGCGTTTAAAGTTTTGAGATTTGTGATAGACGTGAAAAAATTGAAAATTTAGCTGTTTAAAATTTTATACCATTGATCAGCTATCCCAGGACCATAAAGCTGCCCTTCTCTGTTCAAATATTCATCCTCATTTTTTTTCCTGGCTGATTTTATGCTGGTGCGTATTTCTTTTGCCGCATTTGTCAAAGACAGCTCAGCGTGTTTTATCCGTCTAGCATCAGTTTCAAGACAAAAATTGTAAGCTTGGAGGCCAACATCCATCTCGCAAGACTTTCATAATTCGTAGGATATTAGTCAGATGGTCGTTAATATTGCACACAGCAATATCAGTTGCTACATTTAATACTTTTTTTGCCACTTGGGTGGGCCTTTGGAGCCAAGCTCCAAACAGTAGCATTGAAACTTTCGTTGCTGCTTTTCGTGTAACCTCCCAAGCAACGATTTAGCCACTCATTCTAACTTAGAACAAGTCTAAGGCTACAAATAAATGGTAAAAAAAATTTTTCATCAAGTCCTGTTGCCAGCCACTGCCACCGCGCAGTGGCTGGCCCGTGTACGGACCTTTTTTACAGTTACCAAACTTTTTCCCTTATTCTAGATGGTTCGAAGCATCGCTTAAGCCAATTGAAAGAAAAATCCATTTTTCGAAAATTCTACAGTGGTATTACCCCATAACAACAGACTCCGAAAATAAAGATCAATATTTTCTCTCGAATCTGCGATTCGCCCTTCGATCGCGTACAATCCGTCAACCCTTATTTGCAGGCAAATTCCGCCACGGAGCCAGTTGATCCTCGAGCTACACGTGAAAGAGTGCACCGGAGTAAATTTTCTGGAACACGTACAGGTATGAAGTCTAATCAGTCATAGCACATGGAAAAAAATGGCTTAAGCTGACGAGATTCGTCATGGGGGAGAGGGGGCAACGAAATATTTATTAAAATGGAGTATATCAGGTTTGGAGCTTCCTATTGAAAGTTGATGCCGTGTACTTAAAATTAAGAGAGAAAACAAGAGAAACGAGTAGGGAAAAAAATGGAAATCTTTCGTACACAGGCAAAGGTATCGTTGATGGCATCGAGGAGAGGCGATCTTCAGATCCAGCTGACTTCCCCACAGGGTACGAAGAGTACGCTGCTGGCAAAGAGGCTCCACGATGTTTCAAAGGCCGGCTTCAATCAATGGCCATTCATGTCTGTGCATACGTGGGGTGAAAGGCCTCACGGTACATGGAAGTTGGAGATTCATAACGAAGGCCGATACCTCGGTAAGTTGGTCCTTCTATGCTCGCCGGATTATCGATCATTCCCTAACCCGACTAGAGCACCAACGTGTACTTGACGTTACGTGCATACGAGGCACTCCACGTGAAGTTGATCCGCGTCTTCGTATAGCTCATTGGCTATTCAGCTCACGAGTCTTTTTTATGGATCCCTCACTACTGAGAAAAAGCATTTGGGGATTTTTAACCGAGTGTCTCTCGTTCCGCCCGATCGTGTACCGAAAGGGTACATAGGCCGAATTTCGAAAAAGTTCGGTCAATCCTAAAAGTGTTTGGGTCTCGTTATAAACGTTATAACTTTTGAACGCATCAATTTTTCAGCGTGTACGATTTTAATTCGTGATTTCAATTAAGGGAAACTAGCAGTCTAGAGCCCGGAAAAAGATGAATTACGACAATTTTTTATGGATACCTAGTTGATGGAAATTCCTTTCGGTGGCCTTTATTTTACGTATCTTCGAGTATCTTTATACTTTTTTTCACAATATTTTATAACGAAATAGCGGCGCTGACGCTCGATAAAGCGAGTCATCTTTGTCTGATCGTGTCCTGCGGCCGGCAAGAATTCTCCTCCAATTTTTGGTAAATATTCGGAAGTGTCACTCCTGTCAGAATCGAGCTGACTTTTTTTGTGTGGTTTCTTACAGTTAAAAAACATCATATTTATTATTATTATGGCAGCGCATCAACAAAAACAATTACCAAGAGGGTAATTCTATACTTTAGAATCCAGGCCACGAATCGTGGAATCGTGGGGTGCGTAGAACACTGCGGTGGGCGGAAGGCACCTCGGATGGGTGCGTAGAATCGTGGGGTGCGTAGAACACAGGGGTGGGCGCAGGGCACCTCGGATGGGTGTGTGGAATGGCAGGGTGTGTAGGACACTGGGGTGGGCGGAGGGCACCTCGGATGGGTGCGTCGAATCGTGGGGTGCGTAAAACGACATTGTTTTTGTTGATGCGCTGCCATAATAATATTAAATATGATGTTTTTTAACTGTAAGAAACCACACAAAAAAATCAGCTCGATTCTGACAGGAGTGACACTTCCGAATATTTACCCAATTTTTCACCGGCAACGAAAATTCAAAATAATTCGAGTTCCAGATTATATTTTCCTTCGAAGTACATAGGGAAATCGAAAAATATAGATTTTTGTGAAAATGGTGCAAGTTTGAAGAAAAAAAAATGTTTTCAGTAAAAAAAGTCGCCGAAAATAATTTATTTCTGCAAAAGTTTTCAACATATAAAAAATCCCTTAAATACTTCGATGTTAAATGTTGTTATAAGGTTAAAAAAAAAATAGGTGAAGTCAATAGGTGAAGAATTGGCGATGTAATGTTGTCTCTATGTCAAAGGTGATTCGCTTCATCCACCTTCGGCGGCTTCATTTGGTTACGAAATATTTTGAAGACACTCGAAGATATGTAGAACAAAGGCTACTAAACGGAATTTTCATTCTCACAATGGTATCCATAAAAAAAAAATGTCGTAATTTACCGTTTTCTCGGGCTTTGGACTGGTAGTCTCCCTTGAAGTTATAAATGCGCGTCCTTCGTGAGTTGTGAACAAAACACTCAGGGTGCCAAAAAATTGCTGAGACGACCTAGGCTAAAATCATTAGCTTTTCGACCATTTTCTCTTTCCAATATCTTCACAAATCTACAGCTTTACGAATATCCTCGGAATTCCAACGGACCCTTTTCTTCCCCTCCTCCCCGGCCCTCTGCCCAAACGAAGAACCTGCCCTCTATCGTATGAAAAAAAAAAATCTCACAAAGTAACGAAACAGTTGACGCGAAAAGCCCCGTGCAAACGACCCGCCTGAGGGAGGGAAAATTTTCGAGAGTGGATAGAGCGAGAGCAGAGCCAGACGATGATCCGCAGGCCACACGAGCCGTACGATGAAAACGCTCGCGCCATTGTACTTGGAGGACAAATTCTAACCTGGCTGGGATCGTTAAGGCCCTTTTGCCGGCACGACGGCTTACCTAACGATAATTACAACACTCCTCGTATACATAATGAAAAACAAAGAGGACAGTTCGCCCGAGAAAATTAATCTCGATTGAGACTTGAAACAATTTTAACGATGTACGTATCCGCAAGACTGCGCAAAATTTTCAGGAGTATCCGAAACTCTTTGCCCTTGCTAAATTTTATACGTAACAGAAAGTAAGGTGACGAATATCAATAAGGGGACGATATGACTATTCAATTGCATTCTAATACGAAAAAGAACTTTTTTTTTCTCGCCATTCCATCACTTGCCGATTTCCACAAGGGAAGTTGTTTTCGTTGAACTCATTTTAAAGATTTTTTACTCCAGACATTTTTCAAGTAACTGCAATTCAAGCAGAAATATTCACATCGAAATAAAAAAAGAACTCTTTTTTAGAGTCGCGAAAATCCAACGCTGGCTGGATAATTTAGACTTGAGTTAGAAAGCTCAAATTTGTTGACAGTCTGACCAGAGGGTGTACGGCAAAACTCAAAAACTATTTGGACGAAGGCATTGAAAAAATCTGCACACTCTCTATATGGTATAAATCGTGATTCTTTATTATTAATAAGTTGTTCAGTCGCTGCCACTATTAATAATCGCCTGGCATATCTATGAAGCATTCTTTGCCCTCATTTTATGGCATAATCTGGTGACAAAGACCTCCATATGAATAGAGTCTGTCGGAATAATTGTTGGACGTTCCAGATCTTGGGTGTCTATTGGTGAGGGTAGACCAGTTATGATTGATGGGAGAACGTGTTAAAAAAAAAAAACTTGGTTCGAAATAATTACGTTGCCCCAATCGCGGTCCAAACTTTCTTTCACCCGAGTGACTCTTTTTTCAACGTGTTTTTCGGACAATAGCGATTCGTCTGTGACCACAGTCGGACGGCAACTGGCGCTTTCTATCGAAGCATTTTAGTGGAAGGGTCCCGCTGCCTGTTCGCGTTCTAATCTACCCTTAACAGTTTCCAGGAAAAAATGTAGCGGTAAAAACTTTTGTCAAACAGACTGTGTATACATACATCTTAATCACGCATCATTAGCGGGTACAGTTCTTTCAGAAAATATCCTCATGTTTCAAAACTTCTCCAAAGTGTTCCCATTGGACCCCGATTGAAAAATCCAGCAGAACGAAGTATTGTTGAAAGTCAAATTCTTTTCCAGCTCATTGCCAGTACGAATTCTCATCTCATTGGAATTACAGAGAAATTTCCATTACCCAAACCCTGATGACATTCCAAACAGAGTCCCCAAAGAAATACGTGGTTCGAATCAGCGAATGAAAATTTCATAACAAAGCATTGAGGAGGACGCGGGCCTCCAACGTGTATGCTGATCTTTGTTCCTGTGCGTAGTGTTCTCGACGAGAAATCATCAGCAACGGCATCAATAATGGTAGTTGACAATCGTGGCACAAGTAATAACAATGGATCCGAAATCTTGCCGGGAGTATAGCCAATTCGCGTCGATTCACTCGCCCATTAATCCACGCGATTGTACCTAAGAGAAAACACGGAACAGTCCTTAGAGGGAATCAGTGTCCCCAGTATATTGAAACTCGGATTGATTAGAGAGACACCGGTGACGGCCATTCTCCTATCAAGTTTGCTAATTGATTGGCGAGGGTGACCGCGCTCCGATAGAGGTGGTCTCCCGGACACTCCGTTCACTTATCGTATACTCCGTTGTGGAGGCTGCTGGCTATAGAAAGGATTACAGATGGTCATGAAATTCTCTTTCACCTAGCTGGACTCCGATAGGCGAGCCAAGAGAGAAGCAGCGAGAGCGGGTTTGGCGGTAGTCGAAAAAGAGTCTTCGGTAATGAAAGGTTGAGCATTGCCGATAATTGTCGTTTATCGTAATTTTCGCAAACACGGCATTTAAACTCTAGGCGTGGGAAGTTAGGTGGAAAAGGGAAATGGAAGGAAAGGGGACCGATGTAAAATAGGAAACAATGTTCATTTTGTGGAGTAACCACATTTCATACATTTTCGACATTTTTTCATGCAAACTGAGGGTTTTGAGGCAAATTAGTGGTATATTCATGGAGTTCCGATGATTTTTCGATTTTCAGCAGACTTTCAAAGACAGCCTATCAATTTCCATCAATTTTTCCATAATACCCTCTTTGCTTCATTTTCGATCATCTTTCGACTTTCCGGGAAAATGAATTGAAACATCGGGATAAATCAAGCGGCAAATTTTGCGATTTTGGCGATTCCGGAAAAGTGGCCAAACGCGACGATTTTTTTTTTTTCATGACTTTTAAATGATTGCCAGGGTGTATCCGATGGAAAATTTTCAATCAATTATGAATATCACCAAGTTTTTGTTGAAAGCTCAAAACTACAGCAGCTAAATGGGAAAGACGTCTTTTTCCACACTTTTGGCGATTTTTTATTAAAATTAAAAGTGTTGGAGAAAATTAACAATGAACTTTTGTTCACGAGGTAAAATTACATCGATGTAGATTTGGGGAAAAAATATTTAAAATCCAACTTTATTTAGCATCTCAGTTAAAAATAAGTGTCTTTACTGAATCGTCGCTCATTTTCTCTCCGTTTCGATTTAAAACTCCGCTTTGCGCGCATTCTCTTTGCGATCGTTTTCTCTAAAAACTGCCGCATAATTCGTCAAACTACGATCATTTTTCGAATGGTGGCAGAATTTCGAAATCAGGCAAAAATGCAAAAATACGTAAACTCAAATTTATTCCCCCTTCAAAGTGTTACCCGTGTCATTCAAAATTCAATGCACCCATTTTAAATGTGGGCCGAGAGAAAAAATAAATAAACGGTTGATTCATCCCTTAATTTTCTTTTTTTTTCAATGTATTCATAGCGGATTTCTGATCGTTCGTACAAGAAGAATTTTCGTTTTTGATTCACCGAAATCAGAAGACTGCTTTCCGATGAAACTACAAAACTTGGCATGCTTCAGTCTAAGGGGTGGTTTCACCCCTTGCAACAATTTTTCCGCTGATAAAAAAAAATTAGTATCTAATAGTTTTTAATGCATGAACCCGGTGCGTTGGTCTAGTGGTTAGCGTGCTGGCCAGCGGATCGGGAGGTGGCAGATTCGAATCCCAGTCGCGTCACTTTCGTCGTGAAATATTTTTCTTCGATATTTCTCGGCGAAAGGCGACTAGTTCCGTGACTGGGAGGCGAACTTGGGACCGGCTGTATCGGTATAGGTTTTCCGCAGTTTCCCTATGTCCATGACAGACATGTCATGGTGAATACGATACAGAGGGGAAAGTCGGCTGCGGCCGCAAGGTGGGGGATGGGACGTAGACGGGGGATTTGTGGAGGGCAGGTAAACGGGGGTATTGTGGAATGGGAGATATAGAGGGGTGATGTGGAATGGGTGACAGAACGAAGTTGAGGTGGGTTGGGGCTCGTAAAAAGGGGAAGACTCTGTACGACTGGAACAAACCAATAGTTTTTAATGCTCTACTATATACATGAGTTTAAAAAAAATCGAAGGCGGAAACCAAAGTGATGTTCTTTGTCAGTGGCTTATATCGGTCGGACGCTTTTTCTACATATCCCCTATGGAGCGCGAACTCTCGTACTTCAACCTCCGCAGTTCATTCGATAAACAAAACTTTTCCTTCCAGTTCTAGAAGTGTCGCATTGCCTCGCAAAGTATATTAGTCCCGTTGGTCCGGCGTTATCAGAACGACCTATTCGTAAAGCCAGCGATTAGATGAATTTGATCGATCACTGTCTCCCATCTTTCCGTTAGCTGAAGGCCTCCTCTGTCGCAGAATTCCAGCGGTTCGTTCAGTGGAAAAAAAAACTGATCGGCGTAGTTATGGCAGGCCTTCCAAGTCTAGTGAATTTACGTCATTGAAGAGTGTTCCGCAAAGCCCCAAACAAATGGTAGTCCAAAGTTGCTGACTGTAGGGCTGGATGCACTGAAAAATTCCAGCCGATTTGCGAAACTTTTTTCCGAGTAGTTAAAGGGTTACACGATCTTCGCGCTCGTAAAAATAGGTTTAAAAATAAATATATATTAAATATATAAAACAATTTTTATTTTTACCAAAAACATTATAGTTCTATGAAGAAATTTGAAAAAATTTCTCTTTTTAAAATTTTTGCTGATGGTAGAATTTTTTCTCTGTCGGGCACCGTCTGAAAAATAATTTAAAAAAAATTTCTTGTGACGAAACGTAATAGCTAAAGTGTAGCATAGGGAAGAAAATATTTTTTTGTAGAAATTACAGCTGTTTGAAAAAAAATCTGATTTTTACCAAAATTTAGAGTTGTAAAAATCAATAGAAAATGAACGCGGCATCCAATAAAAAAAATCCTATGCTACATCCAACGTAATATTATAAAGAATATGCGGTATAAATTCCATCAAAAGCGGTTGAATAGATCTTGAGATATTTGGTCCACCAGTTTGAAAAAAAGTGGTGTAACCGTTTAACGCAAGGAATTCCAGGCGGAAATTCGCTTTCTAATCCTTTCCCCCAACGCAGCACGCTAACGGTAACCTTTTCTTTTTCGTTCGGCTGCAAAATTGTCGGTATTGAAAAAAAAAAAAAAAAACTCCCGGGACACCAGGTCGAGCAACGCTTCACGAGTGGGCGTTGATATTCTACGGGACATCGACGCTGCCGGATCGAACGGAGTACGCGCTGTACAGTCCGGCAGGTGCGAGTCAACCGAGGCGTCCGTTCGTAAAGACGCGCGAGTCCGCGGCGCCCTCGAAGAACGCGTTGCTAACGGGTAGCTACGGCGGGCCCAAAGCGAAGACGAGCCAGCACAGTAAATCGGCGAAGATTCACGCGGGTGGGATCGGCTACCCGTTGAATGCGTCGAGTCCCTCAGCGAAGAAGAGCAAGGCGCGGGGTCAGCACAAGAACGGAAAGTCGGCGAATCGCGGCGGTTCCAGCAGGCCGACCGCACAGACGTTGCGCGGCTTGACTTCCGGTCGAGCCGGTTCGTCGGACTCGCGCGGTAACTTGCCGACCGTGAAATCCCGACCAAGGAGCACCGCGAGTCCCTCACGACATAGCACAACGCGGAGCATCGTCGCGGAGACGGCAGTGACGACGACAACGACGACGAGGACGACAAGAACAAATGATCGCCCGACGACGATGACCACGACCGCGAAATCGGCAAGACTGAGAATTTCGGAAAGTCCGACCGTAGCGCCGTTCCAACGCGCCCTTATACTGATGGAACCGCCACCACCGAAGGCCTCGACCAATCGCGTGCCCGTTGTCTTCCTTCAGTATCCGAAGATACAACAGTTGTATCCGCTCTATCCGATCTACGGGGGCGCCCGGGGAGCCGGGCCCGAACATCCGGCCGGCAGGGTCAAGGGCCTCGATCTTCTTCAGGACCAACAGTTCGACACCAGAAACCTCCAGCTCACGGACAAGGGTATTTGGACGCGGATACTTGTTGAACGTTCCTCACCTTTCCGTCGATGCTACCGTTTTCTCCTTTTTTCCTTTTTTTTCCACCTTTTTTCGTTTTTTTCTTCTGTCTCCATCAATGTACTTGTCGTTGTCGCAACGCGAGTCGTAGACACGGCGGTGATAAAAAATAAAACCGCCGTTAGGCCAGAAGACAAGCAAAACGCTGTTGAGCCGTCGCGCAGTTGGAACGATCGGTAAAACGATCAGTCGCTTTTTTTTTTATCTCCGCGTAGTGAACATCTCGTTGTTTGTTCGTGGCTGATAGATCAGCCCATAATTGCACGATCGTTCGGCAAATTCGTCGCTTACCGGTCGAACGAAACGGCCATTTCTGTACTTTGACGCTGAAACCGGATCTAACAATATCCCGGTGCACGAGAGCGCGTGAGAAAAATTGAAGACATTGTCGTTTCTTTTGGCAAACATCAACGAACGGCCGTTTCTTCGCTCTTTCACAATTACCAAGAATTACCTAGCAAACCCAAACGTAAAAATCCCGTAGAACTTCGTTGCTCCCGATAGTTTAATGTTTGAGCACTTTTCATGTTCGTAGATTATTGGTAAGAGCACTTGCGTACATAATCAGTTTTTACTGCACACCATTAGTAGACACTTTGTTGGCTATATGTCGTTGCATTTTTCTTTTACGTTCATGATTTTTTTTAAATTAAGAAACGCCGAGAGATGAGTGTAAATAGGAAAAAAATTCACGTATAATTTAACGATTCAGCACTACTTCCGTATATAGATACGGGGGGGGGGGGAGGGGGGGCGAAACGCAAAAGCCCGAAAAGCATACGAACTTTTACAGAATTATATGTAAAAACTATAAAAATGATGGTTCCATAATTTTTAATAAAATGTTTGGAATTTTAACATTGTATTCGGGGTATGGGAGCGTCATATATACAGGATGATTCACTAGAAATTAGAGACGAAATTTGAATGGTTCGTCAATGTCGACATTTCGGTAGCTTTGGATTAAAAAAGAAATAGAGTTGTCAATCTGATTGCAAGGTCACCTCTACTGTTTAAAAGGGAAACCCCTTTTTTCATTCGTCGCAAATGTAGAGCACAAAAAAGCAAAACCAATTACCTCTCATATAATGGGGATGACATCGAAATACCAAAAAAATTGCAACACTGAAGATATGAAGCAACGGATGATCACGCTTGTCGCAATTTCCAACGAGACGTTGCAAAGAGTTCACGCATCATTTAGAAATCGTATGGTGAAATGTATCGCGGTTAATGGACTAATTTTTGAACATGTCATGTAATAACAGCATTATTTGCGTCTGAACCACCGTTTTGCAATTTTTTTTTTGGTATTTCGAGGTCTTCCCAAAGTCACGATATTCTAGGGCATTAATTCGGTTTTTTTTGTGCTCGACATTTATGGCCAATAGAAATAAAGGGGTTTCCCTTTAAAAAAATGGAGGGGAGCTTGAAATCAGGTTGATACCTCCACTTGCAAAAAATCAAAATTTACCGAAATGTGGACATTGACAAACCATCTAAATTTTGTCTCTGACTTTTTCGTCTAAAAGCAATATTTATAGCTGTTTTTGAGTGACTAATTTCTAGTGAATCGCCCTGTATACAGGGTGGCCTGAAAAGTGACGTCCAAAAGGAAAATTTAAATGCCTCGTATCAAAACTTATCCGAATCACCCTGTTCTACGATCTTTTTTTACTTTTCGAGAAAAAAAGCATTTTTCCTTTTTTGTATATAGGGTATTCCACGCCAAATCGACCACTTTCCGGCCCGATCCCTTTCGATTTGGCGAAACTTTAATATATTATTGTTTTCATCTTAAATCGCTTGTGTGATTTTTTAAAATTTTTTTTACATAATCACCAATGCGTAGTGAATTTTTCAAAAGATCGCCCTTTTTTTTAAATGTTCATAACTTTCTGAAAAATGGATCGTTTAAGATCTTTTTTTTTTAATTCATCGTTTTGAAATGTTCTTTATGAAAAAAATATTTGAAAAATATTCAAAGTCATCTTCGACATGATTTTTTAGTTTTTTTGTAAAACAAAACGCGATTTTTTCAAAGAACGCCACTTTTGATTTCTGAATTTTTTTTTTTGTTAAAAAAATATGATAAATTTAGCACTTTTTGCCGCTAGACCCATCGTGGTAAGATTGTTCTTTCTATTCTTTTCTAAATTGAAAAATCTTTATTCCTAATTTTTTTCCAATTATAGATGTTTCCTATTATGCAATATCCCATTAATAAATTCTATGGTTTTCCAAAAAATGTAGTGTACTATTTCAAGAGATTCAAGAGGTCACAAATTATGTAAATTATTCAAACATCACAGAAATGAATAAATTCATCATTAATTACTATTAAACAATTAATTGAATAACTGCTTACTTCATTTCCCATTAAATAATCCTTTTAAAATAATTTAACATAATTAGAAAACTTTTTAAGTGAGTTAATATTATATACAAAGTATTCAGTATGATAGAATTAACCATTTAAATATTATACCATCATAGAAAGCAGCTATATTTGGAAAAAATTAAGAATAACATTTTTTTTAATTAGAAAAACAATAGAAAGAAAAATCTTACCACGATGGGTCTAGCAGCAAAAAATGCTAAATTTATCATATTTTTTTTTACAAAAAAAAATCCTAAATCGAAAGTGGCTTTCGTCGAAAAAATCGCGTTTTTAACAAACAAAAAAAAAACTAAAAAATCATGTCGAAAATGACTAAATATTTTTCAAATATTTTTTTTCGTAAAGAACATTTCAAAACGAAAAATAAAAATAAAAATCTTAATCGGTCCATTTTTCAGAAAGTTATAAGCATTTGAAAAATAAAAGGCGATTTTGTCAAAAATCCATTACGTATTTGTGAATATGTAAAAAAAAAATGTTTAAACCACACAAGCATTTTAAGATGAAAACAATAACATATTAAAGTTTTAGCCACGTCAAAAGGGGTCGGGCCGGGAAGTGGTCGATTTGGCGTGGAATGCCCCATATGTACTTTCCCCGGGATTTTTTTATATGTGTTATCGCTGTTGAGCACTGAATAAATGATCAACTGAAAACTAACGTAAATGCTTTAGATTTTGATCAAAAGTTAAAACAATACGTTTGAGAAGAACCGCCATTAAAGTTCAGATGATAAAAAAAACCACTTACTCTACTCAAAATGAGTCCCGATTGCTTGAAAACAACTCCCAATTCCCAAAGTACATACAGAAAAGAGAAAAATAAATAAAAACCTATGCAACAGCGAAACTCGGAAAAAAAAATCTTTTTTCTCGAAAACTAAAAAACGATCGGAGAACATGGTATGATTCGGATGGGTATTGTGATACGAAGCATCTAGATTGTTCTTTTCGATCTTGTAAACTCCTTCGAGTAGTGAAATTTGGCACGAATATTTTTTTTTATACCCAATAACGATATTAAGAGGTAAGATATTGCTTATTTTCCACCAACGCTGCAACACCGTTGCAGACGCGGCTACTTCCGGCTTTCTACTTTTTCTCCCTCATATTTTTAGTGCACAATTTTCCATATCAACGTATTCAATCGTATATACCTTTGAATTATTCTGACGCATAGAGCCCGCGTGCTTGTCATCTTCACGTCTCGCGAAAATTTTCATTGTTTACCCGCTCGTTCTTTCCGTTTTTGGGTCGCGCCTTTCATCGGATTCGTAACGGCCGATGTTCCAAGCGGATGTTCAGGGATACTTTTCACTCGTGTTGATAAGCTTAAAATTTTCGACGTCGTCTCCGGTTTCACCGGCGTTATACGTGCATTTTGCAATGTCAACGACAGCGGCAAAAGCCGAGGGACCTAGCTAGCCCTCAAGTTTTATACCCCCTCCCCCCCCTGCCGTCTGCTCCTCTTTCCACTCTTCACTTCTCGACGCTTCAATATCGACCATCCTCTCACTGTTCTGCGTTTTGTTCGCCACGAGATAATGCAGCTCCCGTAACTTTAATGAACCTCTTTGTGTGCCAAACTACGCGCGACAGTCTCGTGCGAACCGCAAGTTCGAAATACAACCTCATTCAACGTTTCTACCTATCGCTCAAACTCAACGTGTAAAGTCATTTCCCATACGAACGAGTGTTCGAATATACATTTTTGTTCTCCCCACGTTATATTCTGCGGGATCGCGTTCCCGTTGCAATGGAATTTCATTCCGAGATGGTAATTGCAACGAGAATTATTCGCGAGCATCAACGATAACTGAAGAATTTTTCTGCACGGAGAAAATCACTTGTTCAGTAAAGATCACTATCAGTAAAGTTATTGGTTCGGGGTGAACCAACGAAATATTAACGGGTCTGCATAAACTTGGGGCTAAAAAAACCGATTGGTTCAATATTTTTTTTTCTGATGAGGGTATTGGGAAGACGTGGTCGAGATTTTACACACAATTTGTATATAGTCTTGCCGAGTTTGAGCTTTTTTTTTATAATCGGAAGATATTGATAAATAACGGAGTTATTGTTATTCAAAGAAAGCGCTGCCGTTGCAGTATGGCTAATCGGCGTAGGTAGTTCTGGCAACTAGGATCATCTGTAATGGAAAAAAAGTGTTGCTTTAGGATAATAATAAAACTTTTGTATGACCGGATACTGTTTTGACATTAAGGAAATTACACAAATTGCAAGCTGTAAAAATAAAGTTTGATTTGCGATGAAAAATACAACTTTAATAATTTATTATTAACAAATGGATAAGCATATGAAAAAAATAACCCAGTCATGCGATAGAAAATGTTATAAACTATGTCCGAATTTGAAGAGAATCGGGCGAATAGATTTTGAAATACGACTCGCACCGTTTCATAAAACAGTGTTCGAGAAACAGATCTGACCAACGCTTCACAAAAATCGTCATCACTCGGTCAATTTTTAGAATTTTTATAAAATCTTTTGTGCGAATTCAAGTTAAAACCCCAGGCTAGAAAAATCGTATTTTTTTTATTTATTTCAAGTCTATGACGATCCCTTAATCTGAAAGAGTTCCGTGACTGTCTGACTGACTTATAGAAAACACACAGTCTAAACGGCTAAAGATAGAAACATGAAATTTGGACGATATGTTCCTTAGAAGGTGGAGAAGTGACTATAAAAGGATTTTTCGAATATCAATTCTCAAGGGGGTGAAATGGGGTGAGACAGTTTGTATGGAAAATATATCCCTTGCGTTTATCAACTTGAAACTTGGAAGATATGTTCCGTAGAAGGTGTAGAGGTGCACTAAAAAAGGCTTTTTCGAGAATCAACTCTTAACAGGGTGAAATAGGGTGTAAAAGTTTTTATGGAAAATTGTATTCCTTGCGTGTATCAACTGGAAACTTTGCATAAATATTCTTCAAAACAAATTTTTCGGATTTTTTAAGGATTTTTGAGGATTTTTTAAAACAATCCGTAATTAGGGGTGTAACGGGGTGTTGAAGTTTGTATGGGAAAGTCCAATTCCCTGTTTTTATCTCAATGAAATTCGGAAGATATATTCCTTGAAGGGCGTAGAGGTAAACTAAGAAAGGATTTTTCGAAAATCTATCCTTCAAAGGATGAAATGGGATGTAAAAGATTATAGGGAAAATTGTATTCCTTGCGTGTATCAACTTGAAACTCGGTATAAATATTCTTCAAAACAAATAATAAAACGCATGATTTAGGATTTTTTGAAAAACAACTTCTAATAAAGGGTGCAACTAGTAATGAAGTTTCTAGGGTTAGTTTCTCCAAGTTCACGCGGGTAAAAGCTAGTTGTTCAATAAATATCAAGTTGAATCAAGTTCAATAAATATCAAATATCTCCATCGATGGATGTAGCTGGTTCAAGTAATTCTTTGTTCCACTAACAATCCGGGCAATTTTTATTTCGGAAATGTAATAATAGAAGAAAATCACTCTAAATTTCTCAAGATCCAACAAAATATTATTCACCTTTCCAATATTTTAAAGGAGACAAGAAAAACTGGAGAATCAATCAAATTTGATTTCTCATCTTCGATGCGTATCCGAAGATTTGATATAATTTGCCAAAACCATTTTGGGAGGCGCAAATCATTTGCGTTCCCTCTAGTGAGGCAAATAATCGTACGAACCCAAATAAATAGAGTTGTTGGGAGAGTATCAATTGATGCTCGACCTACGCACAAAGTGGCCTACCTCGATGATGCTCGAAAACGAACCAACACCCGCATCAATTTGTTCGCAGCATTAGACGGGCCTCAATAACGCCGCATTAATTTTCATCATGACCCTCAACTTATTTAACTCTCGCAGCGCCGCCGGTGCGACCTCGAATCTCGAGGTCGAGACAAGTTCGTTGCTCATTGATTAATTACTTCACGTTGCACTGGCTTGTACGTGCATGTTCATACATGTGTTGATACAATTTCATTTTTGTGCTTTTATATTTGTGTTAATTGTAAGTAGACGTGCACGTTAACGAATAAATATAATGTAGTTTAATTTGTTTTTCTTTTTTTCTCTCTGTCTTAAATGTATTTGCGTAGCTCGTGTCGCGACTGGAGGTAAAAAAAGTCGTCGAAAAATTCCATTCCTCCGACTCGACAGATTTGAATTTCTTTTTAAATCCATATTGGTTGTCTGATCTTGCAAGAAAAATACTTTATCAGGTAGATCAAATTGGTTGTTGTTTTGTCAGGTTTTCTAAACTTTCGATCTGGTTTGCAAAAAAAAAAAGAACCTCCAGTCGCATTGCCGTTTCCATTTTGTTTAAGTATATTGAAAAAGTAAAAAAAATATTATTGATTTAAATGATTAATTTTCAAGTTGATAAAAAAAAATACAAAAATTATTATTAGTCTGAATAATTAATTTTAAAGTTGATAAAAAGAGTAAAGAAATTATTAATAATTAGAAATCATATCCCCAACTCCATTTTACATTAGTTGAAACAAAAACGAAGTTTCCTTTTTTTTATCAAATACCCTTTTTATACCTAAGTATTAACGTTTTTCGATTTTTCAGAAGTTTCGCACAATAACACATTTTTTTTTAAGTTTGCTGCGAAATTCGACATTTTCTTTAAAACTTCGATGTCATTAGAATTGTTTAACAATTTTTAAAAATACTCTATTAATGCCTGGATGTAAAAGTGTATTTACTATTTCCCTTTTGATTTAAATGATACTCAAATACATGATGTCGAAGCTTGCATCGTTGGAATGCAACGACGATTACTTTTTCTAATCAGCTACAGTTTTTGGAGGATTTAGATTATGAAAATAATAAAATTTTAAACAATAATTGAATATCAATAAAAATAACGAAGGTAGAGAAATTAAAAAGAATTGTTGCATTCCAACCATGCAAACCCAAACCCATTTTTTAATAATCTTCATTAAATATCTGCAGCGTAAAAAAAAGAAAATGTTGAATAATAATCAAAACAAAGAAGAAAGATAAATAAACACGGATTGTTGTATTCTAACCAAAACAAACTTGAAGAAAAGAAACGGTGCAAAACGGCAACCAATTCTGATGTTCACAGGTCGCGATACTTTGATCTCTCAAATCTATCGAGCTTCCGCCACAATTTTTTGCTACCCTAATAGATCCTCCAAAATGCCGTAGCTTGCATTCCCGTTGAGCTCATCGGGTCCGAATGCACAGTCTTTTGATTTTGTTCTCAATTTATTAAATTTTCCCAACCCCGCATTCGTCACAAAGCGTCGTAATTTTTATTTCGCAAATAGTAATCGTACAATTGCATCCACCATTAGCGAAAAATGGTATCGCTCCGTTTTGGTTACGAATTTTATTTGCCGTTAATACGCAAGCTCGCCAATTTGTGGATGGAATGAAGCAACTGTTTTTTCTCTGTTCACCAGGCACTCTGGAGGAATGGAACATGGTGTTTTACGGTACCGACAAGTCGTTGGAGATCGACGAGGAGTTGGACAAGGACAAGGAGTTCTCCAGGCCTGTAGAGGAGGTGGCGGAAGTGGTGAACGAGAATAAGGCACCCGCTTACAGCAGCCGTCCAAACGTCGTCGATTCGGACGGCATACCCTGGACAGGCAGTCAAAAAGTCGATCAGATCTCACATCCGGAAGTGCAAAGGCCGACAACGGAGAATCAGACGAGTGGTGGTGCTGGTGCTTGCATACGTAGCGATACACGGGGTTGCCTAGGTGGGTGCCTCATCCTCATAATTCTCCTATTCTCCTTAAACAATGAAATTGACAGCTGGAACGAGAGCGCCGTCGTCGTCGTCGCACGAACCACCCAACGAGGCCTCGATTTCAGTGTTTCTAGTCGTGATAAAAAATCTTCGTCTTTTTCCTCGTCCTCGACGTGCACGACGGATATTAACTTAGAAAGACGAATTCTCCGAGACTCTCAACGGAGCATCGCACCCATGCACAATCCAGCCGCTCCTCGGCCTATTCGATGTTCATGATAATTCGGACTCCGTAGGTTTCCGATTTTTAGGGAAAAGCTAAAAATGAGCAAGATAACGAGGAACTATGACGCGCGTGGAAACATAAAACCAATAATAATAATAATATTAAAAATACGCCAGACAATGAAATTATAGTAGAGAAAATTGATGACAGTGAGGAAAAAGAAGAGAGTGTATGAAATTTTCGCGTGTATCGTGTGCGTGATGCATTTCCCCGAGGTGAGCCATACAATAACTTTATAGGCCGTTCAAAAAATTGATCTTTTCTCCTTCGAGATTGCGTTGCTCGTGGTTCGTTCATCTCGTGTGGGGGGAAAAAAAAAAGTTTCGAGCAAAGCCATGACGGCTGTGAAAAAGTAGTTACTTTCATTTCTAATTCAATTATTAAAATTAATCATTTACAAATTATTATCATAATTAATAATTTACAAATTATTATTGCAATTAATAATTTACAAATTATTATTACAATTAATAATTTATAAATTTTTATTACGATTAATAATTTACAAATTGTAATGACAATTAATAATTTAATTTTAATTTCCGAAAGAAAAATAACTACATTTGTCATATCTTTACAAATTTGCGGTTCATCCAATTGATTATTAATCAACTGTTTTTACATAATTTAACGATATATTCTATGCAAAAAGAAATTAATAGTAAAGAAATCCAAAAAAGTCAGATTATCAAAGAAAGTGTCTTTGATAATCTTTTTTATTTTATCTTTCACGACACCCCCCGGTTGAGCCCTTCAAAAATCGTAACGTCTTCTCGTAGCGATTTACGAGAATGGCGATTCTACAGTATTGTCAAACTCGATGAGCCATCGGTGAATACTTTTTTTTCGAAAGTATCGCGCTTTGCGTGACCTTTTTTTTACCGACGAGACGAAAATACTTTCACGAGCAATCCAATCTGAAAGAAGGTATTTTTTTTTGTTTTCATCCGGCCGCACGTTACATTGTATGGCCCGCATAAATATTCAGCTGTGCGAGAGATCGATCTAGAAATCTGTCGCATCGATTTCCCGTGCACACTTCGGTCCTCGATGAAGTCTCGTATAAATTGACAGAGATGCTTGAAAAATATATTTAGAACACGAATTTAAGTCCTTGACGATTATTCTCGTGAATCCCTCGTTACTTTCTTACCGATAAAAGGGCGTGCATATACAAGATGATTCACAACCATCGGGGCTCACTTTCCGAGCATATAGAGTGTGTCATTGCGAGGAAAACGCTTTTTTTTTTTTTAAATATCATGTGACAAAAATTGGCCAAGATATTCGCATTCAAAATCCAAGTAGTGAACAATAACGCGGTAGTTTCTCACGCGCGGAACGTGCAAGCCGGATAGAGCACGTCTTCGAATCCACCTTCGAAAAAGTGAATTTTTATTTCATAAATTTTTGTTGTTTGCTAAAAAATAATGAACACGCAAACGCGCTTTGCAAATCGATAATATCATTCAATAATTTTCGTTTATCATTTAATACTTGGAAAAAAAATAATCGCACGTGAGAAATATTTCGGCGAATTTTTGTCGTACGACATTTAAAAAAGAAAGCGTTCTGCTTCCAACGACAGACCCTGTACACTGACCCAGGGAAATCTGATAGTTTTGAATCATCCTGTATATGTGTGTCTGTATATTTCTCAGTGTGCCGATCGGTTCACGCCAACTAGTCCCTGCATTGATCAAAGTTTCACAAACGTGCACGGATTAATGTTTTTTTTTCTAATTCCCATTTTAATACCTCGGACAATTATTTCTAGTGAATTATGGGGAAAAAAGTGATTGAAAAATATGTTATCCTACAAATTTCCAATATTTTTTTCGACGAAAAAGAAAAGCTCGTATTCAAAATAAATTACGACAAAAAAAAGTTACGATCGAACGGCTGAGTTTGCGTGAATCGAGCCGCGTACACTGAAATATATGGGAGTAAACGAAAAATACACATTTATATACGTGCGAGATCAATCGAGAAAGAGAGAGAATAACAGCAAACGGGAATTGAATGGACGAACTTTCGCGTGTTTTACAGAAAAAAAAAGAACTTTTATACGAAAAACGCTGTCCATAATTAATAACATTAGGCATTCGGTGTCATAGTCGACGCGTACAATTCCCGCCAAGTATAAATCACGAATTGACATGAAAAAGAAAAACCCAAAGCGTGAGAACGGAGTAAAAAGAGAAAAAAAAAACTAATTGTTGGAAAAAGTGGCGTATCTGTGTAAAAAATTTCGGATTTGCCGATTTGAAGTAACGATCGACCCGTTAACTGTCATACGCTTGAAAAAAAAGCGTCGTGCCATTTTTTTTCTATGACTCATGAGTCTTGGAGGGGGGGGGGGGGGGGGGGGGGGGTCACATTTGTACCATCGCGATTTGACGGTGCTTTGGTATATTTTTTTGGAGTTGCAAAATCTGAATTTTAAATGGGATTTTTTCAAATTCTTAATCGCGAACCCAATACGGCGGACGAAAGTAAAAAAGTTATTTTATTCGGATTCGATACTAGGGGGTTCTTGAAATTTTCAAAATTCACAATGCTGAATCGAATATGATAGTGGAAAATTTGAAAAATAATTTGATCGTCTATAACAATCGGTGTCGCACGCATCATGGCAAAAAAAATCGAAAACACAGTTGCAGTACGCAAAAAAAAAGAAAACAATTTTTTTTTCAATTGCTACGATCCAAAAGCCTTTGTACCGACATTTGGTCGTGGTTTTGAGTAAAAATCCAACACACTTGTGGCCCGAAAATTTTTCGCCCATCAGCGAAGAGGTAAAAAAAAATGGAAAGTATTGTCACGTGCTACAGATACGTGGCGTTATCCCTGACAATAAAAAAAAAAACTGGCGACGCTCCAAGGCGATAGGAAAAAACAATCACTAACAAACAAGATTTGAAAAAGCACACATTTCGGTTCGCGATTTTCAACAAAGCCTACGCATTTGCAGAGTCAATGCCAGATTCAAGTGTAAAATCAACAATATCGAATTTGCGAGAGGCAAAAGAATTTACACGGCCAAAACTGGGGTGAAGTAAACGAAAGAGAAGAAAAATAATCCGACAGCCTAAAACTCAAAGACGAGTTTATAATTCAGCGCGAGACGGGAAGATTTCGCTGTGGTGAATTTTCACCACGTGACACTTGCTCAAGAGGTCGATGAGAATAATGGTGAAGAAGGTCGAAAGCGACAGAGGCGAGCCACACGATCTTTGCTTCGTCACGATACTCGCCATCGCAATTGGCGAGTATCGTGAACCCTTCGAAAAATACGCCGTTAGAAACATAAAAAAAAACTGCTCAAGCTGGGGATGAAATTGGCAGTAACGAGATAAAAGTATGCGGCCACACAGACACAAACAAGCGCTAAAATTTTGGCGGAAAAGTACGAATGAACGACTAAGAAAATATTCCTCGATTCATAGACATCGTTTAACCATAAATTTTTTTCTTTTTTTTTTAAGTTATCCTGTGTTTTTATTTTTCTCAAGTTGATGCGAAACATTCATCTTGGATTTGCAAATCGCTGGCACTGAATACCGAAGCAAATTAATTGAACGCAAGTCCGCAGGGTACGAATTACTCGAGCGAGTGCCTAAAACTCAATGAGTTACGAAAAAAGCGGTGAAAAAAATGGCAGAAACTAGTCGATATCCGCCAGGGATTTAAAAAAAAAACGAAAACTCACGAAATTACAAATCCTTATTGAATCGACAACAGTTTTATCACCTGCAGATAACAAAAACCGGTCGCATTGACCCAGATAATCAAGTACTGTTTCTGTGCCGCTCTGGTAGAGTACGCCGTACCGGTGCTGTACCTACCGCATACGTGAGTACGATACTGGTATGGTATCGGTACCATGCCGCCACCGTGGCGCTACTGTGTATGATTTTCAGATTCCAATGTACGGCCACGGCCAAGGTCTTATATACAGGTCTTGAAACGAAAGCGAATTTCAGTGGTGTGGATTAGTACCCGTATTGAAGAAGCTTTTCGTTCTAATCAACGCCACTGCGCGTCGCTGCTGTAGATCGGCACGGTGAGGCCCGGTGCGTGACATAACCTCAGTACTACAGCGAAAAAATATTTACATGTTTGCTCGTACATCGGAAATAAATTCAGGGGAAAAAAAACGCCGATTAGCGGAATTGAACCCAAAATAATATGAGTGGTAAGCGCGGAACGAATCTACTTGGCCAAGTCACCTTTGTGACAGCGATTAACGAAATGTCATTCATTTTCATCAGAATCACTTAAATGTTGCAAGTATTCAGTTTACATTTTAACGTACATCCGATGAAGCGTTAACGAATTAGTTATCTTTGATCGTGTAGAACATGTACTTTCTTCGTCTGTAAATTAAATATTGTTTACGAAACATGGAATAAGTATGAGTAATGGCGTTAGGGTTTACAACGCATGCGTTACATGCGGTAGAAAAAGAGACGGAATGCTACTGTGCTCTGTCTTCGTTGCACAGTACACCCATCTATCGTCACGCACCCCGCGGCCGCAGATCGCAACGCAGAGTGTCATCATTAAGCGAACGTATCCCCACCACTGGAGTTACCAGCCCTGTATGTAAAACCGTGGCCACTGCGCTAGTACCGTGAGCGTACGGTGGCGGTACGATACCAGTACTATTCCACCGCGTATCAGTACAATATTGGTACCGTATGTGTACGCTATAGGATACAATTTCTGAATAGTACGCTTGGTTATCTGGGAACACGTTCACCTTGCAATTTATCGACTTCACGCGAAAGGCAGGTGGAAGCTGCGATCTTCGATAATTTCACAAAACTGGCAGAAACAGAGAACCGAGATTAGTTGGAGAACATCCCGCTAGAAATGTTGCGAGTGAATCAGAAACGGACAGTAGCCCTCACGGTCTTCAACACAGATCTGGAAACTCCAAGCGTTTCTGAGTGGTGAGAAGTGTCACCGTTAGTGAGGCACAAATTTAGTTCCTCATCTATCCGCTGGGAGCGCCGTCACATAGGGATTTTGTAGATACAAAGCAATAGATAAAGTCCTCTGATTCTAAATCGTGTTTCCACATTCCGTTGTGGTGGCGACAGAACTTAACGGTCTATTTTATTTAGAAAATGCCTAAAGCGTGCATCGTAACCTAGCATTCAAGTGTTAAAAACGTCGGACCACGTTTGCACTGGAATGTATTATATTTTACCGTGTCGAAAGTTGTCGGCTCTCGCCATTAACTAACAAGTTTGGGAATTTTTTTTAATCACAAATAAAGAGTTATTCTATCCATAGGCTCAGTAGTGAAAAAACTGAATCATTTTTCATTCATATCGCTGTTAAGGAGGTTGTTCAGCCATCGCGTAATGATAAGAATTTGCTGAAATTTTAACTGATTTGCATAAAACGATAAAGCGCGTTACGACACGTGGCAACGCTGCTGACCAGTCGGCCATTCTAAACAGGCGCCACAATTAGAAACGCACAAACCATTGCTTTCTCATTATGAATTTCTGACCGCGACTTTATAAAGAGAATTTAAATATTTTTTTATCATTATTGTTATTTTTGTTTCGCATGATAACAAGAGAGAGTAATACAACACCACATGTTCGGAAAAAAGATCATAATTAAAATTTATTTATTATCAATCAAACAAACTTAACGGATATTTGACAGAGTCCAGAAAATATTGAGGCCAAATCGTATTTTTCTTCGTGTAATCGAAATATTACACGAAGTAACTTTCGATTACGCAAAATACTTCGTGTAATCGAAGTATTTTGCGTAATCGAAAGTTTGATTTGCTGGGGTTGACAGCCGTTACGGGCGCCCGTGTTTAAGGCGATACGATCATGGGGACGAATCCAACTTTTGGGCCTGAATTTTTTATATGATGTTGACGAATACATTATGCCCTTTTTCAATCAATCAGCTCAATTTTTTCAATATAGCTTAAGTCAATATAGCTCAATTTTTTCCCTTTGGAAAAAATTGAGCTATATTGACCGTTCAGTTTTTGTCGTAATAAAATTGCAAAGTCGAACACTTTGAGCTAGTGAAACACGTCGTCTTATGGAGACGGTCGACCGGAAGTGCGGTGATCACGGTTTTGCTGCTCACGTCTCCAAATAAGATCGTTGGAAAACTGAAAGTTCATAAATGAGACATAATAGATATTGTAAAAAATCGAAAATTCGAACTCCACCGTGTATTTCAAGCACTACATTATAAAACGGTTTCAACTTCTGGTTGAATATTATCATAATGACGAAATAGTACTTCGTATAATGACAGACTTGCCAACGTCGGGCGTTACAGCTAATTCGTTTGGCGAGCATAACCTAGCTCTATAGCAAGATTCTGTAACCCGGTAGCGACAGTTTTCGTTTTCGTTGTCGCCTAGCGACAGCCAATCGCATGCACGATCAGAAGAAAAGGAGCCTCTTTTTGGCTGTCGCTATCTAACGATAACGAAAACGGTCGCTACCGAGTTACGGAATCTCGCTACTGCTTGGAAATCGTCGTGAAGACTCCAGAGTCGTTGAGGATCTAATATTCCAGTTTTTATTAGTCAATATGCAATAAATAAAATATTCACCACAGATTTGGTACTTTAGGATCGACAATACGAATATTCAACATAACACATGGGTCATTAAGTCCCGGGACTAACCAGTAAAAACACATTTTTTTTGCAAAATTCGACTTTATTCATCAACATAGTCACCTTCCATAGCGATACAATCATTCCAACGTTTTCCTAAATTTTCGATGCCTTTCTTATAGAACGATTTGTCTTTTGCCTCAAAATAGGCTTCAGTTGCGGCTATAACCTCATCATCGGAGCCAAATCTCTTTCCCTGGAGCATCTTTTTGAGATCTGCGAACAGGTAGAAGTCAGGTGGAACCAGATCTGGTGAATATGGAGGGTGTGGAAGCAATTCGATTCGTAAATCGTTCAATTTCACCATCGTTTTCATCGACTTGTGGATCGGTGCATTGTCTTGGTGAAACAGCGGTTTATTTCTTTGCCATGTGAGGCCTTTTCTGCTTGATCGCGTCATCCAATCGATCCAATAATGCAATGTAGTAGTCGCTGTTGATCGTCTGGCCCTTTGGAAGAAAGTCGATGAGCAAAATTCCGTGCGTGTCCCAAAATACAGAGGCCGCTGACTCTTGTGTCTTCGGACGCTTCGCCCTCTACTCTCCACTCGGCTGACGCTCTTTTCGACTCCGGCGTATAGTGATGAATCCATGTTTCATCCATTGTTATGTACCGACGCAATAAATCCTTTTTATCACGCGTAAACAGCTTCAAACAGCGCTCCGAATCATCAATTCGTTGTTGTTTTTGTTCCATTGTGAGCAAACGTGGCACCCACTTGGACAAAAGTTTTTTCATACCCAAATTTTCGTGCACAATTTTGAACACGGTGCCTTTTGATATCTTTAGGATGTCAGCTGTCTCTTGCAACTTCACTTTAGGACCGGACATACCAATTTTCAGAATTTTTTGGATGTTTTCGGGCGTAGCCACCTCAATTGGACGACCTGAGCGCTCCGCGTCTTCGGTGGTTGTTCGACCGCGTTTAAAATCCGCATACCATCGGCAAATGGTTGTTTTCGATGGGCACTTTTCCCGGTAACACTTTTCAAGCCATTGCTGAGCTTGAGCGGTATTTTTTCCCATTAAAAAACAGTGTTTGATTAATACACGAAACGTGTTTTTATCCATCGTTTAAGCAAAAACAAATGTAGCGTCACTTAACCTTCAATATCTCGACAACGACTGAACCGAATGTCATGAAATTTTTACACGCATCTTTTGAAGGTTGGTACTACCGAAAAACAAAAGCGGCATGGTATTGGCGGCGCCATCTGGGTGTCAGTCCCGGGACTTAATGACCCATGTGTTAAGTTAACATGAATCAGAACACCCATGGGGTAACATAAATTTAGTCTCTTCGTTGAACCCGAGGGAGTAGTCGTACCTCGTTAAGCATATATGCCCCCCCCTTGCCATCTGCCCTGCAACGATCCCGAACAACCTCCTTAAAAATATTGTTTATTCGGAAAAGTCTGCACAAGTTACACAGCTGTTAGGACTTGCTTTTGATTGGCTCACCTCAACGTATCAGCGTTTGAGGCGGCGAAGCAAGAACTACAACTTTGCCTCATTATCTGAGTAACTTCCCACTCTATAAGTTTCCAGACCTGTATGTAAGATCCTGTTAGCACCGTAGCATTGTTAATTTGCAAGCGCGCACGGCTCGTTACGGCATCTGGCGGCAAACGGCACAGACGTTCGGTCGATTGCAATATAGACCGGATGCCATCATAAGCGGGCATTCCGCGCATCACCTTAAATCTCAATGCGTGAGAACAAGTGCAATTAAATCCTTATGATAACCATTCACCGAATCATGAACCATAGCGTTGCCAAATATAAATAACTTTAAGGTGTCCTATTATGCTATTTAGCGAAAAACGAATAAACTACCGATGGAAATGGAAATGACGACCAGCCTCGCCATGCAGGGTCTTTGATTCGAAGGATAAGAGGGCAAAATAAAAAACGTGTTGACGATATACGAATCAGTATTATAAAATCTACGCATACTAGACCGCGAATAATTTTAATCTGGACATGATCTAATGTTGAGTAACATTAACGTGATTTTAAATAACTGTTGTAAATATGTGTCTTTTTTTTCTCCGTGTTTGGGTCGTGCGCTACTTTCGAGTCGACTCTCTCATCTATTGGAACGTATTTTTGTTCAAAAAATTTTGCATTTTTTCGCGAGATCCCGCATTTCTTCCGAAATTCTTGCAAAAAGTTGCGCCTCGTTGTAGATTCTATTAATTTTCACCTCTTGAGAGCGCACCTCCGTACCGTATTAAAAAAAAATCACGTGGGGTCAAAGTGACCCCAGACTATTCTCAGCCTGGAGTACCTTAAAAACTTAAAAAAAAATATATCTCAACATTTTTTGCGGCAAATTTATTTAGCTTCACGGCTGCATGGTTGGATTTAGTGAGAAAGAAAAATCTTTTCTTGAAAAAAAAAAAAACGTGGTTGAACTCGATACCGCAGAGTGTTGGGATCACAGTGAGTCCACGGGCACTTCGGGCCCGAACAAAAAAAAATCATTTTTTCTCGTCGTACCAGTCTCATTCTCATTGGGTAGAGTATGACATTTTCATTTCACTATAATCGAAGCGAAAAATACGCATTTTGTTGTAAGTTGGGAAGACAGAGTCGTCGATTCGACGGTGTGCGATGATGAGTCAGGGTGACAAAAGTAAGCGCGACGACCCACGGTTAATCGAGATAGAAAGGAGAATATTCCGTAAACGCATAATTTAACAATCGCGCCGAATGTCCAAGTTCTTTCCTTTCGTACGAAACAAAAAAGAAGAAAAAAAAAAACAAAACCATCGTATCTGACCGATCGAACGATAAAACCTTTTTATTTCGCTCAGTTCCCGAGGAAAATAAAAATGAGAAAACACTAGTACGCTCAGAGCTCCAGGCTTACGCCGTAAAAACGTCTTCCTCGCACAATTCAGTTGTAGCAAAAGTTCGATACCTACAAATATTTCTGAAGTCAGAGAAAAGAGAAACGCGCATTGTTTTTTTTTTTTTTTTCATCAACTATATTCTACGTGTACAGCGAAAACGAGAGAAAAATCGTTATTTACCGGATTAGCTAACGTTAAAAAATATCATATTGAATTCTAGTACCGGTATTACCCGCGCAAATACGTTGAACTATAATATTGAGTTACTTTTACGAAGCGAGTACGAAGAAACGCACGAACCGGAATACAAACGTGATTTTTTGTCGCATTAATTTATTATTTTTTTCCCCCACTTGATTATTAGTACTTGTATTGAAGTATACATATCGGTCGAGCATTTGTTGATATACATACATAAAAACACATATATATATATAAATATATATATATATACATGGCGTCGAAAACGCGCTCCATTGTTGTGTTTGCTGTTTTGGTAATGACGAGCATCATCGACCGTGGCGGTCGATTTCCATATCAGTTTTTTTAATTCGCTCTAAAAAAACTCACGATTAGTTTTTTTTTAAATTTGTTCTTAAAAAAACTACCAACGTTTCTATTGCGAGAAAAATCGGCATCGGAACAGTAAAAAACGATTCGGACCATTTTTTAATACCAAAATAATTGGCCGCTTGTGTTGCGTTCGTAGTAGACAATTTTTCTTAATTCGTCCCACAATTTCCCAAGTAACTCGTCATTTTATCGATCAACATTTGCGTGCATTTCTTCGAATTAAAAAAAAAAAAAAAAGAACTAGAGGTAGTGAATGCAACGAACGTGAGACGCTTTTACGCGATTTTATTTGGATTAGATTCGTGATGAAATATTTTTAGTTTATTCATATCGATTGCGTGAGATTCGGAACTGTATGATTGTGGAGCGTTTTAGAAAAAAAAAAGATAACGAATTATACAAATAATTGAATGGGAGAAGGAGGGGGTCTACTGGAACGTGATATATGAAGCCATTTTTCCGTTTTTTTTTAAGTGAATATTTTTTAAGTTCAAGTGAACAGAAGGATAGGAGCAATTCATTGAAAATTTTACTTTAAATTTGAATAAATTGTTTAAAATTATTCTGGGGAATAATAATAATTATCAATCATTGCATACATTTATTATTATTTTGTCTGCAATAATTTGCAAACAAGTTTTGCAGATTGTTTGTTTTTTTTCAATACTTAGAGAATTGAGAAAAAATTCGGAGTATCGAATTATCGAAACTAATTCGAATATTCTTCCGATCTTTCGCTCCACATCTCAGCTGTTGAAGATATCACTCTCGTGCAATAACACTCTTCTATTATTCAATGTGAACGATGGAACGTTAAACGAAGGAACAAAAAAAATCTCTGTCCTGTTTTTTTTCCTCCGTTGATTTGTCGTTTTGACGAACAATGCGGCAACGTAATTTTTAATTGTGATTACTTAGATGAATTTTAGCTTAATTGTACAGAGATAATATAATATAATTGTAATTGTGATTATTATTTAGCAACTATTAGCGGGCCATTTAGCGGTATCCTTTGATTATTTCGTACAAATACTACGGCGATACCGATAATAATAATAATAATAATGAAACTAATGATAATAATTCTTTTGCTAGAGGCTACCAAATATCGAAATCCCTCGCAATCGTGTCATCGGGGAAAAAAAAAAATTCTCCCCAATCCCCGAACGGAATCGGAGCACGAATAAATTCGAGACATATCGAACATTCGATCGTCTCCTTAAAAATAAATTACTTTAAATTCACACACACGCGACATCGCGTCCGCTAATTAGAAAGAAGAAAAGAAGAAAAAAAAAAAGGAAAAATATCGATATTGTCCAAAAGTGCGGCTTTTCGAGTGATTATAATTTGTATCTTCGTCTGTCGCTCCTCGTCAGAGAGCGCACGAAAAACCGTGAGAAACGTATCGAGAAAATTAAAAGCCAGAGCTTCATTGATCGGCTCGAATCTTCGATGAAAAAAAAATATATATATATAATCCCCGTGACGTCACTGACTATCCGTGAATGAAACAGCAATTGCTTCGAGAGTAACGAGATTATCGCGAAATGACTAAATGAAAAACTACGATGAACAAGCTTCCCGATCGTGAAAACTTCACGTAAGACTTTTCGCCCGTTTCCAACCAGCGAAACGAGTCAGCCGCTCAAAAAAAAAAAAAATAACATTAAAACGAAAGTAAACCGGATTGATAGTCACATTGGTTCTTTAATCGTCAATTAATACGAAGCCATAAAAGCGTTTCGGAAAAAATAATCGACGTCAATGCCGAGCAAGCAAATTGGAAGAGGAAAAATCCAGCCTCTGCCGTTATGTGTGTGTGTGTGTGTGTGTATATATATATACACAGGGTGGCCCAAAAAAATGACGTCCAAAAGGAAAAACTAGATGCCTCGTGTCAGTCCTTATTAGAATCACCCCCATCTATGTTTTACGATCTTTTTTACTTTTCGAGAGAAAAAAAATTATTATTTTTCTCTTTAATGTATGTACGTTGCTCACAATTTTTTTTCCTTGGGTTATCGTCATGCATTGCGGTGCTGAGCAGTAAACGAATAGCCGACCAAACACTAACGTTGATGCCTTAGTTTTTTATCAAAGATTAAAAACAATAGGTTTGAAGGGATCAGTCACTAAAGTTGAGATGAAAAAAAAAATACTTATACTAGTCTAAATGACTCCCAATTGCTTCAAAACCTTCCAAGAGGAAAGTACGTACATAGAAGAGAACAAAAATTGATGCCTAAGGTAGAGGAAAGCGCGAAATAAAAATAGAAAAATACTTTGTTTCTCGAAAAGTAAAAAAGATCGTAGAACTTGCATGGGGGTGATTTGGATGGCTATTGATACGAGGCATCTAGACTTTCCCTTTGGACATCACTTTTCGGGCCATCCTATATACAATATATAATATATATATACATATACATATATATATATATATATATATATATATATATATATATGTGTGTAACGTAATTTATTATAACGAATTCGCTGTAGTTAAGATAACGAAGATGTTGGGCTGTATTTCTTTAACGAATACGACGTATCTTCCAAATGTAAAATATGTAATTTGCGGTGACAGCACGAACGGGTTAAAAAATATCGAGTTTCGCCCGATCCCTAAATTCGTCTCATGTTATTTGATATATATACAGGGTGAGGCACATAAAGTGTTACAGAGCAATAGCACTCAAACTATTGATCACATCCAAAAATGTTTCAGACAAAAGTTTCAGTGTTCGAGAAGGCCGTCATACTCGACCACCCTATTTTTTTATCGGTGGAAGCGCTGAAACTACGTCAAGGTCAACTCCACTTTTTTAAATGGAACCATGTATTTTTTTTTCGATGACATTATTACCGATTTTAAGATGAATTCAGCGACCTACAACACAAGGTCATTCTAGTCACGCAAAGTATGAAAATAGTCGAAAAATCGAAAAATATCGGAATAATCACTTTTAAAGGATCCACTAACCTTGGTTTGGGTCTACCTACAGAAGATGCTCGAAGTGATGATCCTCGACTTGTAAGCACTTGTTAATTCGCTGATGAAAAGACCGTCTAACTTCAGCCAACATTTATGGTGTAATTTCGGTACATGCTGGGCGTATTCTTTCTTCGAGCATCTTCTGTAGGTAGACCCAAACCAGGGTTAGTGGATCCCTTGAAAGTGATTATTCCGATATTTTTCGATTTTTCGACTATTTTCATAGTTTGAGTGACTAGAATGACCTTGTGTTGTAGGTCGTTGAACTCGTCTTAAAATCGGTAATAATGTCATCGAAAAAAAATACATGGTTCCATTTAAAAAAGTGGAGTTGACCTTGACGTAGCTTCAGCGCCTCCACCGATAAAAAATAGGGTAGTCCAGTACGACGGCGTTCTCGAACACTGAAACATTTGTCTGAAACATTTTTGGATATGATCAATAGTTTGAGTGCTATTGCTCTCTTAACACTTTACGTGCCTCACCCTGTATATATATATATATCCACTCCCGATTGTCGACGATGGTGGAAAGAAAAACAGATATAGAATTGCGAAACATCCTCGAATTTGCCGCAAAGTAACTTATTTTTTTAAGTAGAAGCGAAAAAAAAGAAAAGGAACAAAGAGAATCGTGCACTCGGTTTTAAATGAGGAAGTCGTGCTATGCAATTTCGATAGGAGACTCGAGGCGAGGGACAGAGCAAAATAAATGTACAGCATTATCATAATCATCATCATCGTCGTCATCATCACGGCAATGCTCAAAGCGCGTCAGAAAATTACGAAAATAATATTGTTCGAAATATTAGTCTGAAAGTCGAATCTTACAATTTTATCATTATTGTTAAAAACAATCTTTACAAAAATTATGGAACAATTGACAATCGTTGTGGCTGATTGTTCTGAAAAAATCACTCGAGACACAATTATCAGCAACGAAAATTGTGATAATATTCCGAAACATAAGTAATTTTCTCGATTCTCTTTTACAAACAAAAAAAAACAATTAATGCAATGATAAAAATCATTATTTCGAAGATAAGAAACGTGACGAGTCTTATGATCGGCTTTTTTCTTCCTTAAAAAACGCAGCTTTCGAACGTTTTTTTCCTTAAAATAGCTTTCGAACAATTTTTCTTTTTTCCATAAAAAAAAAAGCTTTTAAACATTTTTTTTTTGTTAAAAAAAGAACCATTGGAACAATTTTCGACCCGAAGAACGATCACCCTCTGTGCCTCCCTCGCCGTTTCTGAGACGATTGTTTTCATTCTTCGCAACGTTGGACGCGATTTTACAACGTTCGAAGAGTCGATCGGGCTTGTAGCTACTGTACGACGGTAAAACAAAATCGTAAACCTGGCGTGCCCGCACCGCATAATCGATGTATCTATTGTAAATGTTTGTATATGTATAATGTAAAATGTATCTTTGCTTTAAAAGAAAAGAATCGATGACGAAAAAAAAAAAGAAAAAGAAAGAATCACGAACGATCGACATATCCTAAGTTATAGAATTCACGTGCGAAGTTACGAGGAAAAAGCGATGTATTCCAACTCGAGTCGTAAGCATGCCGTCTCGTAATATCGTCTCTGTCCATTGCGATTCTACGAGAGCGACGAATTTTCAAAATAAAATTTCAATAAATGTATTAACAAAAAAAAAATAATCGCCAAATGATTTTTTTTTTTCGTTCTTCGTGGAATAACGCAAACGGCGGAGACGATCGAACAAAAGTGCGAAATTTCGCCAGATATACATACATATACATAACAAAGTAAATATATATAAATAAAAAGTATATATATATATATATATATATATATATATATATATATATATATAAAGGTAACGGAAACTACTGCGAACCTTATATGCGAAAAAAAACATTTGTATATCATGAATGAATTAAAGAGAGACGAGGATCCTGAATAACGAGGCGCACGCTCTTCTTTCTTTTTTACTTTACATAATAATAATAATTCACGTAAAACAGCCTGTCACGATTTATCTCTAACTTCCGATTATCTTTTACTTTTCAAAGATCTTTCGTTTTTGTTCTTCAGTGAAGCAAGATGGGCTCTCTCTCTCTCTATCTCTCTTTCTCTCTCTCTCTCTCTCTCTCTCTCTCTCTCTCTCTCTCTCTCTCTCTCTCTCTCTCTCTCTCGTTTCGTACTTTATTTCCTTTCTCAACAATTACGGCGGCATCACTATTAGAACTGAGCATAATTCAACTTTCCAACTGCAGCAATTATTTTTTCGAACCATTTTTTTGTTTTACGGACAATGAGTCGAAAGTTTTGTCGGTTTGTCGACTTTGTTCGCGGCAAATGTTTTGGCAAGTGGAAAATTGAATTTTGCAAGCTTACGAACACGGTTTAAATGTAACTTTCATTAATGATACTAATAGCGTGTGTTTTTTCTTTTATCTTCGCCGATGAACGAGAAAAATGAGTTGTTGCGGAACAATACGTTTTTTTTTTTGTTTTTTATAAGAATTTTTTAATTTTTTAATCGTGCGAGCAACAACTCATTTTTTTTTGTCCGTTGAGAGTTTGCAATACCGGATGGTAAAATTTGGGCGCTTTGCTTGTGTTTGGAGTTTGTTTGGGTTTGTTGTGACGCGGAGAACGAAATGCATTGTGCGTTTGTCACTCGTTGCAGACGCGGAGTATCGTCGAAAAACTTTTCGCAAGGGAGTCTTTCATACTTACATCGAGTCGAAACTAGAGCCCAAAATAGCTTGAAATATTTTTTGAAGATTCTCATCGCTCAAAAATGATACAACGATTAATATTATACAGGGAGAAGCGCGGGAGAAAAATTAAGTGTGCGAATCCTTTGTTTGGATTTGTTTGCGTTTTTTTTGTCCTCGCCCAATTTTAAGGGTTTCGCAATTCAAGAATAAGAATCGTGAAAAAAAAACATCGATTTTGGGGTTCAAAAATACTTGCAACTTTTTGCCAAAGGTACTTTTGGCTTATTTCTAAATAATAAATATGGTCGCGATACAAATAAAAATCAATTAATCCCGAGATAATAATTATGAATTATTATTCTAACAAAGAAAAAACAATTGAAGATTTTTTCGAAAAAATTAAAATATCTTTGTCGGATTGAGTATCAACAACTTTTCAAAAATTCGGGAATATTTAGACAAATGTGGACGACTTTTCCATCTGATTTTTGTAAATGCGAGGTACTAGTTTGGCATTCGTTTTAAGGTGTCGGCGGTTTTACTGGCTTTTCTTCGCCTCCCGTTCCACAGTGTGTAGCAGGGATGGACACTATGCGAGTGAAGATTCATCAAACTCAATTTTTCACGGACAAACGCAATTTCAACCACTCAAAAATTGGATGATTCCCTTTTTTCGATCACGATCTAATTTTTGTTATCATAGAGTTTAGAATTCCTCGCGCAATTGTCTCTTTGATTACGATATCGTTAAAAATATATTTTTCGCATAATTTTTGCATTTATAATCGCGGCGATAATCAACCGCGAGCGGTGAACTGCATGACTGAGGCTCAAATCGAGAGAAAAAAGCATACTCGCAGATATTATTTCGGGCGAATAAGATTTTCGAGAGAAAATTGAATGAAAATTGTAGCAGAGAGCACTATAAATTGCAGCATTACCGGGAAATTTATTCAACATTTTCTTTCTCAACGACGAAAAATATCCGGTGAAAAGTTAATCAAGTAAAATTAATTAAAATTATCTCATTGAAACGATGGCAGTCGTTATTTGAAAATTCTAAATACGATCAAATTTTGCTCTCGCTCTTATAAACTTTCCAACATCCGGAAACTTTCTCTCACATAATCATCGGGAATCACATTTATTTTTGTATTTCGAATAATTCATTTTTTCAAATAATTCCACGACTCGATCATTTATAGTCCGCAAAAGCGAGCATCCTTCGCCTTATACGTCAACGAAGAAAATTGAAACGATGAAAGAAAAATCGTTTTGAGAAATCGATTGCAGAATGGCTGAAAGTTTTACGTGCACCAGATGCAACGAACAAATTTGAGCGCTTCTAAACAACGAAAGAAAGAACAAAAAAGAAAGACGAAAAATCCACGACCACGGACAATCAATGCGATTCGCGGATGATGTCAGGATTTTTCTCAGCAATGCCCAAAAGAATAAAAAGAAAACATCTGCATCTGCAAAAAAAAAAAATACAACCAATATACCCATCCCTCGATCGTTTTCACCGACACGGTGAGTCTCAGTTTTTTTCTCAAATCTACGCTATGTAGCTTGCTGCACTCCGCGAAAAATCTATGTCTATATTATGAAAAAGATTATATTCCTCTCTCTCTCTCTCTCTCCCTCTCTCCCTCTCACCCTCTCACCCCCCCCCCCCCCCCCCCCCTCTCTCTCTCTCTCTCTCTCTCTCTGTTTGCCTTCCTCTGTTCGTTTTCTTTATCCACCGCCTGAATGATTCATTATAAACGTTCGCTCTGCATAAATCCAATGCGGTCCTCCCCCCCCCCCTCTCTCTGTCTCTCTCTATCTCTCCTCGATATGTGCATGGGTACACGCTTGTATCTAGTAAATATGTTTGTTCGCTATTTTATTAAAACTTTTTCATGTTGCATGCAGTTTCATTCACAAATGTATGAAAAAAAATCAACTCTGCTCGTCACAAATTATCACTTTTTATATTTCGATATTAAATTATCGTGATATTGAAATACTATCCGATCACTATTACGTTTTATTATTTTCAACAAGTTACTACAAAAATTACTGAATTGAGCAATTCATATGCTCTAATATATATATATATGCTACAGTTCAAACGCGTTTTATCTAGTCAACATTATCTAGTAAACTAGTTCTGATTGACCGCCTTCGTTAGAACTATTTTTTCCTAGTTAAGACGAGTTTTAACAGAAATTAAAATTTATTTATCAGTGAATTCTAGTTTTTACTAAGAAAAACTAGTTGTAACGAAGCCGTTCGGTAACGAACTAGTTTTTACTAGGAAAAACGCGTTTTACGGTACATGGGTGTGTGTGTGTATATATATACACAGTAGAAACTCGATTATCCGAACTAATTGGGACCGGACATCGTTCGGATAATTGAAAATAGATCTCGTATTTCCGAGAAAATCGGCTCATAAAATAGTATCAAAAATTCTTGTCATCGATCCAATGACCCTAAATTCTTTATTTGATAACAATTAACAATGAAAGTTTCAATTTTTATACCACCACTACCAATGCAGTTAGATCACAATTGCGGTTTAAAATAATGATCAACTTTTGGCTTTCTCATAATAGTTGCGCGTTTCTTGGCCGCTAAGTCTCGAATTCGTTTCAAGAACAGCAGTTGTGTGAGACTATTTTCTGGTTGGGTTTCAAACCATTCCAGGGCGATTTCTAAAGCGCTGAATGCTTCGCTGTGAGTCGGTTTATTATGCGTTTCCGAGTCAGATAAATCGCCATCATCATCATCATAGTTATTGTCATCCTCTTCAACCCCTTGCACTAAAGATATAATCTTATGGTCATCAAAAATTTGAAAGCCAGGATCAAACTGCTGGAAGTCGTTGCTGGAATACGCTCGTACATACAATGTTTCTCGTATACGCATACAACGTATATACGATCCGATGTATGAAGTTACATGTAGATAATAATGTATTTTGAAAATATCTCGAAGTGTTAAGAAACAGCTTTATTGGAGTAAAAAAGGGGGATACCTTAACTGAGAAAAAGAAAACCATCATTGAGTCCGGATAACCGAAAATTCGGATAATCGAGGTTCTACTGGATATATATATATATATTATAGCATGTCCAACTGGATTACTTATTTTTATATTTACGCACACGCATTTATATTTATATATACGCACACACATTCTCATTTTGGGGACTTTGCTTTCTCTCTCTTGCACGCTGCACGAGCACTATACATATATTGTCTCCGTTATTAAATTCTCGTGTCCAAATTAAGGATTTTTTTTTTCGTAATTGTACTTTTGACTGTTTATGTATAGAGATAATCGAAAAAAAATGCGTCTACGTTAGAATTTGTTAACCGAGAAACGCCGTGATTATGGAACGTTCTCTCTGTATCAACATTTTTCGGGTCGAACTATCGAGTTATGTGTCTGCTGAGCTGTTGTTCGTATTTCATTTTTTGTCTCGTACGATTACGTAATTACGGATCGCTGATCGTTCCGAATACACGTCGTACGTTATTTTAATCCGTGAAAAATTGTTGTAAGGTCTCGTTTATTCTTTTCTTTTCATCCAGATTGCATGATGTATATGTATGAATATTTTTTGTTTTTTTGTTTTTGTAATACAGTTCCCATTGTTGGTTAGAAAACTTATGAATTTTTCACATCCAGATTTTCCGCGACAGAAAAGCGGGTGGCGAAAATGCATTTTCTTTTGATCCCGAGGATTTCGAGATATAAATTAAGGGTGAAACTTGCGAGTTTATTTTGCGAGATTCGATACGCGTGCGGAGTAAAATGTTTGAGTTTATCGCCATATTCAGCTGGTGGCGTGTATTTTTTTTTTCGTGTCCTATGATTATTGGAAATGGACCTTCGTTCAATTTCGTGTTGGAAGAGAATAAAAGGAAAGCGAAAGGATAGAGTGTGTGAGACACACAGATAGGTGAGACCATTCGGAAAATCTTGATTGCACATCGGCAAAGGTAATAGCAAAAATCGAGCTGTACCTTTCCGTCGATTTTGCAATAAAAGTAATGTTTAATGCTCCATTTTCGGTTTACCCCGGTAGCGCAAAGACATTCCGGGCAAAATTATTAGAGAGAAGATTGCAGATTGCTTCGTTAGGACTAACGAAATTGTTGCAAAATAATAGAAAAAAAAAAGATTTTCATTACCTCCTGTTACGAGAATTATTTCCCTTGTGTTCAGCAATCTTTGCAATAGAATTTTTTTTTTTTTCGTCTCGATCTAACAGATAGACAACACTTTGTACCTTTATTAGTTTTCACGAAATAAACTCGCAAATGCGCATCACAATATCCATTCAGGGAAAATTCAGTCTCTTGTCGTTATCCATTCCAAAAAAATTATTACACGAAAAAGAAAACATATTTTTTTCTCCAGCCCACAGTTACAATTATTTTCTCGCTTTTTTTGCCTCTTTGCAAAATTTTATTTATTCCGATAAAAAAAAAAGAATCTTAAGTTTACTCCGCACATGTCGAAAATTCCTATAACCCAAACAAAATTGATCCGCGAAAAGGAGGAATAACGTTTTTTTTTCAAGCACACGCGTGAGAATTTTTTTTTTCAGGCCTTGATTCGCAAACGTCATTGATTCGGATATAAAAGAATTCATAAATTTTCATTACCGTGTCGAACTCGTTCCTGGCGCATGTCTGACGATTGATAATTGCCTTTAAATTAAAGATTAAAAATCACACGATCGAAGAACGTCTATAAAGATAATGTCGAATTTAACTTTCAGAATGTGAGCCTAGCTGGTATCTATACGAGGGAAGATGCATCGGACAGTGCCCGGCCAAGACTTATCCAGCTCACGACGAGCGCAATAAAGTGTGCTCAATTTGTCACTATACGTGCGCAAGTTGCAGCGGCGCTTCGAACACCGAGTGCACTCACTGCCACGCCGATGCAACTTTAGTGTCAACGTACAAGGGCGATTCACAGTGCGTGCAAAAGTCATTGGAATGGAAGTCTCAATCCACCGTGTGGTTCTATCGCATGAGCATAATCTTCGGAATTAATCTTGGCTTTCTGGTCGCCGGTGCCATTTATCTCTGCGTTACGTTCGTAAAGCGGAGAGACAAGACGAGCGGAAAGTACGATTACGATAAATTGTTAGCACCCGTGGATGACGACGAGGCGGCCACCGATGGGGAGAAAACGAAGCGAAATCAATTGTTGCATCGAAACGGCTGTTTGTCCGACAGCGACTAGTCGTTAACGAGAATAATAAAGAAAATTTACACTAATAAGCCCACCCCCCTGTGAGTCGTATTAATGTTTATTGGGTTTGATGGACGTTTTCAGGAAATGGTCAGTCCTTCTCCAGACCGCGGAATCGACGAAAGGTTTGCGCTACGTGCGGAGAAAATTACATTTTTGTCTGCATAAGTTTGGGGCCCGAAAAAAAAGGTCGATTTTCACGATTTTTTTGTGACGAGAGTATTGTGATGACGAGCTCGGGATTTTACACACAATTTATACACAGTCTTGCCAACTTTTAGTTTTTTTTTCGTTGAAAAATATGAATACACAATGGAGTTATTATATGATTGAAGAAAGTTTCGTGGTTGCTGCATATGGCAAATCGGTATAGCAACTCCGGCAAATACAGGTTCGCCTGAAATGAACAATTAAAAAAATGTACTTTTGGTACGATGATACAATTCTTTTATGGAATTTACAGTAGAACCTCGATTATCCGAACTAATTGGGACCAGACATCGTGCTGATAATCAAAAATTCGGATAATCGAAAATAGATCTCGGATTTCCGGGAAAATCAACTCGTATGTCTGTTTGTTATTCAATCAGGCCAAAACGGCTTGATTGATTTCGATTAAATTTATCGCGTAGATAGCTTATGGCCTGGGTTAAGACATATGATACTTTTCATTCTAATATCTAATGCTTTTCTAATTATAATATTATACACTCAAATCTAATCTAATTATGAAATTCAAATTATTATATAATCAATGAAATTTAAAATGTAGATAGCTTATGACACATAGAATACTTTTCATTCTAATTCTAATATCTAATATTTTTCTAATCTGTATGTCTGATGTTTCTTCCACTATCACAGCTAAACGGCTGAACCGATTTTAATGAAATTTGGCACACATGTAGAGAGTTCTTCGAATAACACACAGGCTATGAAAAATACATCTAATATTTTTCTAATTGTAATATTCGACTCGAATCTAATTGAATTATGAAATTATCAGTCTTATATAATTCTTATTACAGGATACAAACAAATCAAATCTAATTAAAATAGATGATAATATAATATCAAATCTAATATAAATATATCTAATATTTTCTAATTATAACATACGTGTCAAATCTAATGTAATTATTAAACTTAAATTCTTATAGAATACAACGAATCAAATATAATTTAAATCTGATAAAATCTAACGTCTAATATTTTTCTAATTATAATATTTAAAAAATATAATGATGAAATTTTAATTCTCATAGAATACGAACGACTAAAATATAATCAAAATCGAATAGAATCTAATATCACATATTAGATTCTAAATTCTGAATGACGTATGACAGACTTTAAGAAAATAATGTATTAAGGGGTATTTTAACACAAATTGCGAGGTCCGCGCAGACGAAGTCGCGGGTAGAAGCTAGTATAAAATAAATAGTATCGAAAATTCTCTTTATTAATCTAACGACACTAAATTCTTTATTTGATAGCAATTAACAATGAATAAAGGTTCAATTTTTATACCACCACTAATTATGCATTTAGATCACAATTGCGGCTTAAAATAATGATCAATTTTTGGCTGTCTCATCGTAGTTGCGCGTTTCTTGGCCACTGAATCTCGAATTCGTTATAAGAACAGCAGTAGTGTGAGGCTATTTTCTGGTTGGGTTTCAAACCATTCCAGGGCGGTTTCTAAAGCGCTGAATGCTTCACTGTGAGATGGTTTATTATGCGCTTCCGAGACAGATAAATCGCCATCATCATCATCATTGTTATTGTCATCCTCTTGAACCCCTCGCACTAAAGATATAATCTCATGGTCATCCAAAATTTGAAAGCCAGGATCAAACTGCTGGAATACGCTCGTACATACAATGGTTCTCGTATATACCAGTTGTACAAGTATGAAATGCGGATTTTTTTTCTAAAAAAAAACACGTTAAATTCGGAAGAATGATAAAAAGTGCTTTATTCAAAGTATGCTCCATCGCTTGCTATACATCTTTCCCATCTTTCGGGCAATTTGTGAATACCACGCCAGTAAAAATCTTCCCCTTTTGCTGCGAACCATTCATCGAGCCATTTTTTCACATCTTCGTACGAACCAAAGCGCTGCTCAGCAAGTGCGTGACCCATCGATGCAAACAAGTGGTAATCGGAAGGAGCCAAGTCTGGTGAGTAAGCCGCATGGGGTAGAACTTCCCAGCCGAGTGCTTCCAACGTGTCGCGAACCGGTTTTGCCGTATGTGATGGAGCATTGTCACGAAGAAAAATGACTTTGCGTTGTCTCTTTCGGTATTCTGGCCTTTTTTCAAGCAGCGAACGGTTCAAATCGGTCAATTGTTGTTGGTAACGTTTAGTATTAACCGTTTCCCCAGGTTTTAACAGCTCATAATAGACCACGCCCCTTTGGTCCTACCAAACACAGAGCATCGTCTTTCTGCCAAAGCGATTCGGTCTTGCGGTCGATGTGGATGGTGCGCCTGGGTCTACCCATGATTTTTGGCGCTTGGGATTCTCAAAATAAATCCACTTTTCATCCCCTGTAACTATACGATGCAAAAGCGACTTCCTTTTGTACCGAGCGAGCAAAATGTCACATGGGTTTTTGCGCTTTTCTATTTGCCTGTCGTTCAACTCATGTGGTATCCATCTACCGGTCTTCTGAATCTTTCCCATCTCTCGTAGCCGATTGGGAACAGCTTGTTGACTAATGCCCAATTGCTCGGCGAGTTGTTTTTGTGTTTGCGAATCATCTTCATCCAACAATGCTTGCAATTCCACATCTTCGTATTTTTTTGGCGGTTTTCCATGTTCCTAATCGGTATGATTCAGCAGCAGTTTTCTTGAAATGAAAACAAAAAATTAATGCTGTCCGCGAATGCTCTTTGGTCGGTATAAATTTCGACATATTGAACACAACAACACAACACTATGCACACACTTTTCCAATTTATCACTCGTGCACGTCTGACACTTGTTGATGACACAACAAAATGGCGCATTGTCAAATCTTTATAGCACAAACTGCATTTGTGCACTATCTGTTGTCTGAAATCCGCATTTCATACCTGTACACCTGGTACATGCAATGTATATACGATCTGATATATGAAGTTACATATAGACAATAATGTATTTTGAAAACATCTCGAAGTGTTGGGAAACAGCTTTGTTAGAGAAAAAAGGGGGATTTAGGGCGATACCTTCACTGAGAAAAAAAGACCATCATCGAGTTCGGATGATCGAACGTTCGAATAAGGCGCCGAGGCGTTCGGATAACCGAAAATTCGGATGAGGCGTTACATGAGTTTCGAAGCCAGAAAAAAGGCATATTTTCTCTATTTTTTTAAATATAATATATAAATTATTTTATTCAAAATGTTGAGCAAATAAAAAAGCAACATTTCGACAATATCTTTAAAAAATATTATCCAAAAATTTGGGAAATTCAGCCGGTGAGACCTGGTTTTCGGAGACCCCTAAAAAAAGTGTCCTCGTGATGGACAGGATAACTCATGATAGCTTTATCTGAAATTTAAAAACCAAATGTTTTCTGTTAGTAGATAAGTATAGCTCGTGATTGAACGAAGGATTTGTAGAAAAAATGAAATTTGAATTTTTGGCAGAATTGTAAGCAAAATAGTTCAATTTATGGTACAATTTACACTACGTATAGCCTTGTAAAATTAATTGTAATAGAAAAAAAAACCTTCGTTCGATCACTAGTCAATGCTATTTTGAAGAAGTGTGCAAAGGTTCAATAAGATCGGTGCATTAGTTTTTGAGAAATCGTGTCCACCGACTTCAAAAATAGTGTTTTGAGAAAAATGCGTATACCTGCGTCGCTCCCGGCCGGTCTTTCCCAACGGGGGGAATTCCCAAAGGCTCTCTCTCTCCTAGACTTTTACTCCGATTGACTTAAAACTTTGCGAGAATATCCTAGACATATTGTACTATTAGATAATGAAATTTAAAAAAAATGGATTTTTTGAAATTTTCAAACCCACGTGACCCCATAATCGAAGTTCTACTGTATATAAATTTGAACCGGTTCAATCGCATCCTAACGAATGTGCGACGCCTTCGGAACAATCGGAACTTGCTCGAATTTACACGGTTGGTGCGCGTGCTAGTTTCGTTACCGACCGAGCATAACCGTTTCCATTATTCCCGGGCTCTCTTGCACTCGCGTTTCAAGGCTGTTCTCTCACAAATTCCGGAATTCCCCGCTGTTTCTTGTCGATTTCAAACCATTTCAGACTCAACAAGGATTTGATAACGGCCAGAAGTTCGGGCGATTACGATTATGTTCCGAAATAAAGAAACAAACGATACTTAAACGGATTGATCAGCGTACGAACGTCATCAATATTTTTCGTAGATAAAACTTTTGGATGTTGAAGCTGTGCGCGATTTTTGTGCGATATAAAAAAAAAAAACCAAATACAAAACGAAAGCGATCACGTCTTCTAGGTTATGTTTCACGAGTGAACCGTGCCGGCTGAACTGAAAATTGCGTACGAGTGAACGAACACCGCTTCTCTTTGTTTTGTTTTTTGTCATTAGCTCGTACATATTTTGGAAATTTGGAGGAAAGTTGATATTTTCGACAAAATGGAAGACTTTACGCCAAGGGCCTATCAGATCGATCTCTACGAGAGAGCCGTGGCCCAGAACACGATAATTTATCTGCCCACGGGATCGGGAAAAACTTTTATAGCTGTGATGCTCATCAGGAAATACAGTAACCAAGTTTTGCTGTACGTATTACACATGTATCGCCGATCATTACTTTTTCCCCTTTGTCTTCTCTGTGCAAACTTACGACGAGATTAAAATTTGCATAGTTGCGATGCAATGAATATTAACATTTCTGAATTCCCTTTGGCAGATTTTTCCTACAAAAATCCCACAACCGTTTTTCAAGATTTTCAGTTACCGATCTACAATATAAATCTATGAAAAAAGATTTTGTATTATAATTTAAATATGGTAAATAAAGTATCAAAAACAACTTTTGTTGTGTTCCAAACACGCAAATGCAATGACGATTCTTTTTTACGAGGATGCGTGGGGGTGTGGCTGTTCAAAAACTCAAGCGAGACACTGCCTATTTGGGCTAAATAAATGAATCGTAAATGGGCAGATTTGTCGTCGTGACTTCTCGCGGAAGAGGCGTCACGACCGTTCTCTCATTAAATTTTATCTGTATTTTGCAGTAGAATGAATATAGAAACAACGGGCTTAACATATTCCAAAGATTTCAAGGATTAAAACAATATTGGAAAAGAATAGCGGTTAACAAAGGCTTCAATGAGAATTCTGTAGTTAACAGCGGCGATTAGTTTGCAAGATGACTTCGAGCCAAAATAGCGACGCTATGAATTCGCGACCATCGATTTGCTAACCTTGCCAAATCGTTGCGTGAGAACGACAGTATGAAAACACATTAAAATTCGTGAAATCTAAGCAAGAATCAATCATTTGCAAATTTGTATTCAATCCCGAAACTATAGCAATGAATTTTCTATGTTGAAATGTATTTTGTGGATTATGCTCGCACGTCAAATAATTCTGCCAGTCAATCAATGCCACGTGTGAAATTATTCTTTATCGTACTACAATTTTTCTGATATAATAGGGCAAACTGTCCTTTGGCCGGCTACGTGTATCGACCCAATCTATATTTTCGTGTCGACGCAGCAGTTGAATTTTCACTGCCGGAAATGAAGAAACATTTTTTTTTCTCAGCCCTTACACCAAAGGTGGCAAACGTATAATTTTCATCGTGAACACCGTACCGTTGGTGTCTCAGCAGAGCCAGTACATCACCAGGCATACCGGACTCATATGTAGAGGATACTCTGGCGACATGGGAGTAGATTATTGGAGCAGAGAGGATTGGCACAAAGAGATAGAGGAAACCCAGGTAGTTGGATAATAGTGTATCGTAGTAAATATCCTCTTTACCAGAGATGGGCAATATGTCATTAAATGAACAATTACAATTACTACTGTAATTGATAATTGAATTACTTTGTAACAGATTACTTAAGTAATTAGTTACCACAAGTGCCTAGTGTAATTAATTACTTGTAATTTAATTGAAAGTTAATCCAATTACAAATTATATATTAAGGGCTTACATATTCCTGAGATGGCTAAAAGTAAGGTTATGTTTAAGAATTTTTTTTGTATATAAAACTGAATTTTATTCAACAACCATGGTATATATTTTAAAGTATGACATTTTATCTAAATTGTGTGAAAATTTGTCTAAAATTTTCAAACGGTAGAAAAGTTACAGTCGTTTTCCTGGGACGTGTTTTTGTTGACAGCGCTTGCGGTACCAGACGTGCCTCTGCCTTTTTCTATCTAAAAAAAAAATATTTATTTCTTAAAGTAGATAGCTAAAACTAGTAATAATCAAGCCGCAATTTAAAAATTTAATTTTTTCGGGTCACGGAAATCACCGGAATAAAACAGGCAATTTTTCACCTCAAAATTGTTCAGTACCTATGATGAAAAATAAAACTATGCCAGGTATCGAAAAAACGGCTCGATAAGTACTGGATTATTATGTGAAGCATAACGATGCGAAACTTGATCCTGATCGGTCCAGTAGTTGCAGGGATATTTCTGGTATCGATTTTGAAAACACTTTCGAGTAAAACGCGTTTAAAGTTTTGAGTACACTTTACACTGAAATAACTAGTTTATTTTAAACTTACATGACATCGTCGATTCCTGAGCCATATGACGGATCTTCCTTAGATGTTAACGCTTCCATTAGATTTTTTGTTTGCTGTGTCAACCTCCTTCTCAGCCGGCTCATAGTCAAACAGATGACAAAGGCCGCATCTACCTGTGCCCCAACCATTAGTCGTTGCTCACCCGGTCAGTTACAAAACGCTATAACTTCGTCATTACTGCAAATTTCCTTATAAAATTTTCAGGGTAGACACTCAAAGGATAGTACTTTCGAATGAGCACTTTTTTGAAAAATCGATCTTTCTGACCCACCCAGGTGTGTGTAAGCCCTTAATTCGAATACACCAGTTTGCTAACTAATAGCTAAACAATATTTTCTCCTATATTCAATTCAATACAAAGTAATTCAATTACAAAGTATTTGAATATATTTTAATCAGATTACTTTGTATTTAAATACATTATAAAAGATTTCATAATATGTCCCAAATAATTACGATTAACATGTAATGAAATACAGTTCAATGGGATTATTTTGTAATTTAATTAGTTTGTAAGCAGATTAATAATTGAATTACAGTGTAATTTAGGTATGCCCATCTCTGTTCTTCGACCAATCAGGGAAGGTGGTTCTCGCAACTAGGCTGATCTGAAGTAAAAAATAAAGAAATGTACTTTTAGTATAATGATAAAAGTTTCGTATGACCGGATAGTTTTTTGAAATGTTACAATATACGAGAATGGCAAGCTGTGGAAGAAAAGTTTGATTTTCGATCAGAAAAAAATCTCCAATCATTTGTTATCTACAAATGGGCAAACGTATGAAAAAATTTTCCCGTTATGCGATAGAAAATGTTATAAACTATGCTTTGTCCGAAATTTAAGTGGATCGGACGAATAGATTGTGAGACATGACTTGCACAGAGCTGCGTAAAACATAGTACTCAAGGAAAAGGCGAAAAAAAGGGTAAATGGCAGCGGCCCGGTTCGCTATAGCGCAGCTGGCGATCTAACTGTGAAAATCGTCATAAATGGGTCGAGTTTTTAAATTTTGCATATTGGTTCCTTTCGAAGGTTCTCGTAATGGTGGGCGAAATATTTTCGTGCGTGCTCAATCACGGCCAGATGGAGCTGAACAAGGTCTGCTTGCTGATATTCGACGAATGCCACAAAGCTGTCGGCAACCATCCCATGAGAAATATAATGAAGTGCTTCGAACACGTGGACAAGGACGAACATCCTCGAATTTTGGGACTCACCGCGACTCTCCTGAACTCCAATGTAAAAGTGGAAAAAGTTGCGGCAACGATTCGGGTACGCGAACAGTTGGCACGAGTCACAACAATTTCGTAATCGAACTCCTCCAAAGATATTTTACAAAAATTCGTTTCCGACCGGAATCTTTCCATTCTGGTCCTTGTTTTCCGATTTTTTTGTTCCTTTAAAGGAATACGTACTGGGACTGCTCGAAAATAATCTTTTTTTTTTCAAAATGAATACACTTTTACATCTAAGCTTTAGCCGTTTTTTAATTTTCGGAAAATTATGTCGATCGACGAATAACAAGTTATTTTTGGATTTCAGGAGCTGGAGATTACTTTGCATGCCCGAGTAGCAACCGTGAATTCAGATGGTACCTTCAAGGAATACGGTAACCTTGAAGAAAGGGTGATCAGGTACGATCCCCCGGCATCCTACGATATTCAAAGCAAGCTCACCGCCCTGATCGATTACATGGTCGAGATACTCAGTGCCATAAAGTTGCAAGGATCCTTCGACTGCGACCTGTCGAGCAAAGAATTGTCACCTAAGCCGAAAAATGTGAAATTGAGAAATCTGGTCGAAGACGGACGAGAGCATATCGAAACTATGGGTACATTACCTTCATCTTGCATGCAATTTTCACGGATAGACGCTTATCCCTAGGGACAAATTTGATTGACATTTGCACTGCGATTGACGTCCCTAGGGACTCTACGTCTCTCCTAGTGTGAAATGCTTTTTATCAACGATAATGAGTTTTATACACGAGTGATAAAGAAAGATAATTGCAGGCTTGTACGGCGGCAGCAAGGGCCTTCTCTTGCACATAATCCAGCTCGAGAATATGAAAAAATCGATCGACGATCTTGTAAGTATGACAAGAAGAGAAAGAGGAAGCGAGCGAGTATGTATTCCTGTGTGTTCTAGGCTCGCGAGAGAAAAGAATATTCTTAGGCAGTATTCTAGTCCAGAGGGCTAAATTTCTGGCTTGATAAAAAAACGAAAAAATATTTTTAGTATCCATTTTATCAGACTTTTGATTAATGTTTGAAGAACTTACAGAAAAATTTTGGCGCAAAAAAAAGAAAAATTGAAAAATTTATGGGCCTCTAAATATGGACGTGAAAAAAAAAAGGTTCAGACGGTTGACATGATTCCAATTTTCGTGATCAATAAGAATGTCATTATGGCAGATACCAAAGACAGAAAAAAAAATTTAATAACGACCGCCTGAAAAGAAAAGTTAATTTTTTGCCCAATTTTTTCAAAGTTTTTAATCTTTAAAAATAGTAATAATAATAATTTCGCAATGCCCGAGGTAGGCAAGATAGAGTGAACCATTTAACGTGACCACCCCAAATATCTCCGTTGCCTTTAGCGTGACGAAAAAAATGTCAGGAGGTAATTTGATTGATTTCGACGAGCTGATACAGTGGTGAAAAATTTACTTTTGTCAAGGTCATAGTTTACATGTTTTTTTTTTATTAAGACGTTGTAGCTAATATTCAGACGAATCCAACGACCTATGATATCATGACCTTGAAATAAATTTTCACCAAAATACACGTGTAAAAACGGTAAATCGTGATGGTATTGACAATAAGAATATCCGAATAATGTAATTGAATTTTTTGTGCAGAAAATTTATTGTAACAAATGTTCGAAGTGATGGCCATTGACCTCGACACATTTTTTAAGACGTCGGATGAATGATTCTCTTGACCTTCGAATAGTTTCTGGTGTGATAGCGGCGCAGGTTATTCAACGGATACAATAATGTCAATAGTCGGAGATGTTTCTGATGTTTGTAAATACTGGCATTGTAACGTAGTAAAACTGTAGTAGAGTGAAGAATGTTTATCATCTAACAATATTAGAATCAGTAGACAAGTGTATCCATTCAAAGTAACATGTAATAACCGTGTCGAAAATGGTATTGTACAGTCAAGCAGAGAAAATGGAAATGATTCTGATTTATGGCGAGACCGGACGCTGGATTGGAAGAGGTGCAGTAATCCCTTGGCCTGCTCGTTTGCCGGTTTAGGGCCACTTGATTTCTTCCTATGGGGAGCTATAAAGGATCGTGTTTACCATGATGTTCCGACGACGCCGGCGAACATGCGAAAACGAATTACAAGAGCCTGCGTCGCTATCACACCAGAAACTATTCGAAGATCAAGAGAATCATTCATCCGACGTCTTCGAAAATGTGTCGAGCTTAATGGACACTTCGAACATTTGTTACAATAAATTTTCTGCACAAAAAATTCAATTACATTATTCGGATATTCTTATTGTCAATACCATCACGATTTCCCGTTTTTACACGTGTATTTTGGTGTAAAATCTTTTCAAGGTCATGATATCATAGGTCGTTGGATTCGACTGAATATCAGCTACAACGTCTTAAGGCAGTAGTCTGGTCTAGAGCGAGATTTTTGACGTCATTTTTGGGTTGGAATAACTTTTAAACCGTTGAAGTTGTCTTGATGAAATTTTACATATGTATTTATTGTTCCTTTGAGAATGTATCTACATTTAAAAAAAAATTATTTTAAATATGTTCATGTAGTTTTTTATTTTTTTACAACATGGTCCGCCGAAAACCGCCTCAATCGGCGCCCACTCTGGGTGATGTTGTATGCAGCTGAAAAAAAAAAAATATATATATTCTCAATCTGTATGAGTATTCTGATCACTGGTAGCAGAATTAGTACTTAAAAAAATTTTTACAAAATGGCGGCCTGTTGAACTTTGATTAACGATATTTCATACATTTTCGGATATTCGACGAGTTATAAAATGTGGGCAAAATTATTGTTCGACTCATTTCTGCTACCAGTCCTCAGAAAGAGGCTACCGAAGGTATGTGCAAAATTTGAGCTCGATCGGTCAATTAGTTATCGAGATATCGTGGGCGCCGATTTGAAAAACATAGTTCTGAGATAAACGCGTTCAAAGTTGCTTCCCGACCGCGCTACCTGAGCGCGCGGCTTGCTTATAATTTCTATTATTCTGCTAATTTTTGAAATATCAATAAACGGTTTTCACGAGCGTATTAAGAAAGGTCTAAGGAATAATAAAATGAAAAAGAAAAAATCGATTTTGTCAAATTTCTAGACCATACTACTGCCTTAATAAAAAAAAAACATGTTCCCATTTGAAAAACCATTGATGACCTTGAGAACGCAAAAACTATGACCTTGACAAAAATGAATTTTTCACTACTGTATCAGCCCTTCGAAATCAATCAAATTACCTCCTGACATTTTTTTCGTCACTCTAAAGGCAACGGAGATATTTGGGGTGGTCACGTTAAATGGTCCATCCTGTATACCGAAAGTCCATACCGAATTTGAAGTCAATCGGTTAAATAGAACTCGAGATACTATGTCAACCAACTTGAAAAAAGTAGTTCCATGAAAAAAACGTTGAAAATTTTGAGTTCAGACACCTACATCTAAGTTGTATAATGGCACGTTGTACTTACGTTATATTAATCGCCCATTCCTGCCTTGTAAAAAGTGCCTTCCTCGACTTTGAAATGATAATTTTTTGAAACAGGTTTTTCCCTGCGAGCAAGTCGAGGTTCCTTAGAATCTTCTGATTGTCCGATTCGCGCCGGTCCGACCTGAAAATCCGACCGTTTTCAAATCGCTATATTTTGTAAATATTGGAAATTTCGAAATTTCCTTTTCAGGACATATTCACGAGAGTCTATATTTTAAGAAAAAGCCAACAAAAAATGGACTTTTTTTCAACTTTCTAGATTACAATATCCCCTTAATTTCAGCAAACGATGGCGATACTGGAATTTATCATAACGCAAATGACCAAAATGCGTAAAATCATCGACGACAAGATGAGCGTTTATTCGGAGCTGGAAAGGATGTACAAGTACGTCAGCGATTGCACAATTCAGTTTACTTTGAGAGTCATCGAGCGGAAGTGGTCGCTAAAACGAATTGAGAATTTTATTTAACGTTTTTTTTTTACCGCGAGAGGCGCTATCCTCGATTCCAAATTCGATCACGTGCACTGGATGACTCTTAAGGACATGGCTCTTACGTTCGATCGGTAAAAATTCTACGGCCACGTTTTCTCCTAGACGGCTCACATTTCGGAAAAACGAAGAGAAATACGTTGTTCGTCGTTCAACAGAGCACAAGGTGTTTCTTTTCTTTTTTCCGAAATCTCAGCCGTCTCGGAGAACACTGGGAAACGGCAAATCAGCTATCTCTCTCGCACTCATGACCGCTCGGTCGGTGTGGCACATGGCCTAAAATATATAAATTCTTATTAAGAAAAAAAAAAAACTACCGAGTTAAACGAATGCAACGCACCGTTCGTTAGGTTTTCGTCCGATCAGGTATTGAAAACTTTCGAGGCATTGAAACACTTCGAGAATACGAAAGAGCCGGATAAAAAATTCTGCACCATCGTATTCGTGAAGCGGCGCAGCACCGCGCATATCTTGTATCACATCTTCGAGGTAATATTACTCCCTTGGTTTTTTTTTCTTCTTTTTTTTCGTTGAAATTCTCAAGAATAACCATTTTTGCGACATCGTACTTGACGTGGAAATTGCTCAATAAATCGTTCGTTGTAATCTCCAATACGAACAGAATTTACGTCAACTGAACGAGGAGTACAAATTTTTACTTCCCGATTACATCATCGGCTACACGAATAATCCGTTCAAAAATCCGCGGGAAACTTTGTGCGTCTCCAAGTGGAACAAGGAAGCCTTGCTGAAGTAAGAACCATCTATGTACTCCCCCTTAACGCATTACGGAAGAACGTACAGTCGAGACTGCTTATAAAGATATTGCTTACAACGACGAACCGGCTGTAATGTTGGTACTGCATGGTCACTTCAATGGCGTTATAGCCTGTCCATATATCGCTTATAACGACTGTCTGCTATAACGCCGGTACTGCAGGGTCCCTTCAATGTCGTTATAACCGGCTTTGACTGTATTTGGAACTTTTTTTTTAAGTCACTGCGTAAAAAGGCTTTTTTTTCTGAAAATGCTCCCTTAAAATCTTAAATGTTCAATCTTTTGCAAAATTCAACAAAATTGCGCGGTATTCTTGTTTTGATTTTTTATTACCGTAGAAAAGTTTATGCCGATATTTTACCTTTCAAGATAGACCATGAAGACCATATACTTCTAAAAATTCAAACTCTCGTAAATTTAAACCCTTCGACCGATTTCTGAAAAATTTATGATGAAAGTACCTAGGACGATAATCCATTTCCATACAAAAATTTAACCAGATATCTCAAAAACTGAAGGTTACAGCGATGGAAAGGGTTTTTCCATCGATGGAAAATTAAAGTTCCAAAATCTAAAGGGTTTTGTCGATGTTTCCCTAAATTCCTTTGGAACATACTCCCAATAGTACACTTCCGGCGTGCAAAAATTCAGCCAGGTATCTCAAAACCTAGAAGTTTTCGCGGATACCGAAAAATTCACATTGATTTTTTCTAAATGCCATTTTTCAACGGTTCAAAATCTAAACGAACCTAAACATTCCGAACACATTCCCATTAAAACTCCCCAAAAAAAAAACGGAAAATCTATTACCGTAAAATAATTAAAACCGGGAAGAAAGAAATACTCTTTCACTTCCGGTTTGTTTAGGTTCATCCACGTTCTCGACAATCCTTCGCGTACTCCACAAAAGTTGTATTCAAGGGAAAAAAGAGTGTCCTTCGCCGCACAAACTCGCGAATCGACGTTTCTCAAAATTTTTCTCCTTCACCTAAGATTCCGAAGCGGTCGCACCAATTGCATCGTCGCGACGGACGTCGTCGACGAGGGGATCGACGTGCCGGCGTGCACGTTGATTCTCCGTTACGATCTTCCGATGGATTTCCGTGGCTATGTACAGAGCAAAGGGCGAGCTCGTCACAAGGGTAGTCGTTACGTCATGCTACTCTCGAGCCTCGACACGACCTTTCTTCCAAAATATTACGGGTTTCAGAGTGTCGATCACCACATGAAAAAGGCAAGTACAAGAACGTGATAACCCGGTCAAAGAAAATTTAAAAAACCCTCATTCAAATTCGATCTTACCGGGCTTATTTTTCGATTCCCAACTTGTTCATTCTTTTTTTTTTTTTCCATTGTAACGAAACTTAGCGAGATCTCGAACGTTCGAGGATATTGTTCCCGTGCACAGTGCGGAAAATAAAGTAATTGTTTCGAAAGTGGTCTTCGACCCAGATGACCTTGACCTTGCCGTACGTCGTAGAGGTAATTGCACTGAAGATTAACATGCGTGCCCGCAAGGCACGAAAATGAAACCTTCCGCGAGCAATTGTACAAAATTATCAGAGAAATGACCTCCGAAACCGCGTCCAAGGTCAAGGTAGATCGAAGCCGAAGAGACCTTACGGAATGATATGACCAATGCTTGATACATACGCCAATAGTATTGTATTGTTACGTTAAAGGCATTGATCGGACATACCGACGATCGCAAGGAAGTCACCACCGAGGAAATCGATGAAAGCTTGTACAAAACTGAGATAGAGCCGTACGTTGTAGTTGACAAGGATGGCGTAAAGTCAACGATAACCGACCTATCCTCGATAAGTTTGATCAATCGTTATTGCAGTAATTTGTTCAGGTCGAAATTTGTGAATCTGACCCCGACGTGGATATTGCACAAATTGGGCGATGACACGGCTGAGGATGTTCTTTACAAGGTCACTTGGGCATACAGTGAAACCTTAAGGCAATGTGAAAATACCTTCGATCATTCGGCATCTCCGACAAGACTCGAAAACAAGTAGAAAAAAAACGATTATTTTTTTTGTTTGGCTTTGAGGTAGTACGGCCACATGGGGACATTGGATAGCTGTTGAATCTTTCTTTGTCTGCTACACACGATGCAAATAGGCATGTGGGCAGGGTGTCTACCGACCTGAAAAACTTACGAAATGTCATGAAAAATTACCAGTCTACCTGATTTTTTTAAAGATCTCTGCAGCGCTCATTATCATGGCCGATTTTTGTATTCATTTATCCAAAATAATTTCAAATTTTCGCGGGTCTGCGAAAATCTACGGTATTAGCAAAAAAGGCAGAAAAAAAATCTCTCGTTATTTCAACATATTAGTTTTTCTTTGATATTCGTGTAAAGCGACTAGATGATATAACTCAAAGTTCCTAAATGTATGATATATTTTTCCAGATGTTCCCAAAACATATTTCTTTACAGCAAACTTGAAATGATGTTTGACTCACATCTTTTTACTACACATGGAGTGTACAGTTTGGTGACTTTGCGTTTATTTCGTATACTTTTTATTGACATACAACACACATCTGTTTCGAAGAGCAGAATATAAATGTAAAAATTTAGAAAATTAGTCGTACGAAAGAACGATAAACTATCCTTTTATACCAGAAAGTTATACTAAAAGTCATGAAAAAATTCCTATTCCTTGCCTTTAAAATCCTTCAATGTAATGAAATATCAGTTCTGGTCAAAATTAGATACCCTGGTGAGTCTTTAAAAACTCTGACAAGGCTACAGGCTATTCAGACTAAATTAATCAATTCTAAGTTGGCAGATCACGATCGTTCTCTCATTCAGTTTTATTCGTATTTCACAGTTGTATGAATACAGAATCAACGGGCATAAAATGTTCCAGAACTTTCGAGGATTAAAAGAATATTGGAAAAAATCAGCGGTACCGAATGTTACAATGAGAATTCTGTAGTTAACGCGCTGCAATTAGTCTACGAGGATAGGACTTACTCTGAGGCAAGATAGTGACGCTATGAATTCGGGACCACTGATTTGTCAGCCGTGCAAAGTCGTTGCGGGAGAAATCCGTGAAATTCGTGCGAGAATAAATAATTCGCAAGTTTATCGTCGATCGCAAAACTATAGCACCAAATTTCCTATGTTGCAATACATTTTGCAGATTATGTGTCAAATATCCCAGTCAATAAATGCGAGTCAAAATTGCCACTGTTTCGATACTTTACAAATTCCATAGCACAGAATTGACTGATTTTATGCACACGTAAAATTATTCTTTATCATATTACGGTTTTTGCAATATTCAAATAGGGACCGAGCAGTTTCGTAGAAACCTTTTAATTCTAGTGGCCTCTGTGCATGTATTACCTCAGACGATTACAAGGCGATACTTTTGTTTTTTTTTCCCCAAACTTTAGTTGTTAACGAGCTATTTGGGAAGTGAATTTTCAGCTATCTCTCGCGCACTCATTGCACCTCGGTCAGTATTTCACATCGCCTTAACGCCACACAATTATGAGAAGCAAACTGTAAAAAAAAGGAACTTTTTTCTCACAAAGAAATTATGAAAACATTATTTCGTCGTGCCCTCTGTAGGTGTCGCTGACTTTGCCACCGCCATCACCGTTCAAAAATACTATAGAAGGCGATGTTATGGAAACCATACAACTGGCCAAGAGATCGGCCGCGATTAAAGTGTGCGTGGAATTGCACAAGATCGGCGAATTGAGCGATAATCTCTTGCCCGTTGAGCCGGGCGCTGTACTCGCTCACACCGACGATTTGTTCCCGCACTGGCGCGACGAAACTTTCAACGCGCAATCCGGCATACCAGGGACAACCTCGAAAAAGCGTACTCACCATATTAAAGTTAATATCAATGGATTTCAATTTCTTTTTTCTTTTTCGTCACCCATAGTAAATTATATCATCTTTGTTTTTTTTTTTTTTTTTTCATCTTCTTTTCTAGCACCCTCAATCGCTTTACTCTGCTTTTCCGGTCGCCGATAGAACGCTGTACCTCCATTTGATCCAGGCCAAGCCCAGTTACTCGAAACCGTACGAGAATCGTCAGTTGGTATTTTACGAGTTGTTGAACGACGACGCCGGTTTCGCGCTCCTCACCACGAAGCCCTTGCCACAGGTTAAGCATGAAACAATTTATTACTAGTATATACCTTTTTCAGGGTTCCGTAGTTATTGGGAACCCCTTTGGAGTTCAGGCCTCAAAAACAGGCCGATTTACAATTTTTTTTGTTTTCAATGCGAATATTAGTATGATGAGGTCAGAATGTTACATACAATTGATACATAGTCTTGCCAAGTTTGGGTTTTTTTTACTGAAAAATATTGATAAACAACGAAGTTATTATCATTTTAAGAAAGTTTCGCCGTTGTTGCATGGCCAATCTGTGTGGGTGGTTCTGGTAACGAGGCTCATTTGTAATAAAAAAAAAAGTACTTTCAGTATAAAAATAAAACTTTCGGATGGTCAAATACTTTTTTGAATTTTTGAAAATTACGTAAATGGCAAGCCGTAGAAAAGAAAAATACGATTTTCGACCAAAAAAACAACTTTAATCATTTGTTATTAACAAACGGGTAAACATGAAAAAACAGATGATTTTTTTCATACGCTTTCCCGATGTTTCAAACTATGCTCTGTCCTAATTTGAAGTGAATCAGATAGATTTTCGAAAAAATGCGACCATTCACAAAAAATGGTCGTAACTCGGTGAAAATGTTGGAATTAAAAACAAATCTTTGTTGTAAATTAAAGCAAACATTCTGGGGTATAAACTCAGGCAATATAAAAATCTGTTATTTAAATGGCATGCTTATGCAAACCCCTTAATGCCATTGGGCTCCCACTAATGTTTGTATGGATTTACTTAAATATATCCAGTTTATAGTGAAAATTTCCTAACGCCTTTTTTGACGCGCACAAATTTTTCTTCTCGCAGCTTGCGGACTTCCCGGTATTTATGAACGTCGGCGACCTGAATGTGCACGTAGAAGTGAACCACGCGACCTTTAAATTGTCACAACGAGAGGTCGCCGAGATTCGATTCTTCCATTGGGTAATATTCAACAAAGTGTTGAACATAATCAAAAGCTTCATGGTATTCGACAAGGAGAATATGAGCAACAGCTTCCTGATAGTGCCGAGTGAGTACGAGAGACGCGAAAAACTTTGAAAAACAAAAAAAAACACGAGCAAACCATGCGAGGCTGAGATTCGATGAATAAACTTTCAGCCGACAAGAAGGGTGAGATATGCTGGTCGACGATTCAAAAGTACAAGACCATCGAGGAGACACCACCGTCCGAACCGTTGAACTTTCTCGAATACGATCAAGCTCTTGTAAAGCCAAACTAACTACCGATCGTCCTCGAGCGTCTACGTTGTCACGCAAATATGTGACGATATTATGGCCGAGTCGGCCTTTCCAAACGGCGATTTTCACTCCTATGTACATTACTACAAGGATCGTCACGGCATTATTATCCGCGACACCAGGCAGCCTATGCTCGAGGTCAAGGCTATATCGAAAAAAATCAATTGCATACGACCAAGGTAATCTGCGAAGGGATATTGGTTCTCACGGTCGTGGTGTGAACAACGTTCTGCGACTCTCTTGCTCTGTCGTTGATCCGGAATATTCAAATTCGGAGTTCTACCACCCACAGCATATCCCCATCATGTATTTGAAAATCGCTCGCACTGAATACTGAAAAAAAAAGATTGAACATAAGTTCGCAGGGCATGAAATACTTGAGAGAGTGCCTTAAACTCAATAAGTTAAGGGGATTGTTATAAAAATGCAGATATTATCATCAGTCGATATCCTCCAGGAATATCGACTGGTAGGAATATTGAAGCAATTTTTTATCCATAAAAAAAATTGACAAAGTTATGGGCCTCTAAATATGGTCGTCAAAAAAAAGGTTGAGGCGGTTGACACGATTGGCAGCGCTCCCATTCATCTGAAACAGAAATTAAACAAATTTTCTTGATCAATACGAATGTCATTATAGCAGGTACCAAAGAGAAATTTCTTTTTTTTTCAATGACGACAGTTTGAAAAAAAAGTTAGTTTCCGGCCTATTTTTTTCAAAGTTTTTAATTTTTTTAAATAGCAATGACAATAATTTCGGAATGTCAGAGCTAGGGAAGATAGAGGGATATATACGAAGGTCCATACTAAATTTGAAGTTAATCGGTTGAATAGAACTCGAAATTTTGTCAACCAGGTCGAAAAAAGTAGTTTAGAGAAAAACGCGTTTAAAGTTTTGAGTACAATTTCAGATAACCGCAACTATCTAAATGTTATAATGGCGTGTTATACTTCCGGTATATTAATCGGCTATTCCTGCCTTGATTGTCCGGTTCGTCCTGGTGCGGCCTTTCAATCAGACCGTATTTTAAATCGTAAATATTTTGAATGTAAACTTTGTAAATATTAGTAATTTCGAAATTTTCTTTTGAGGACATATTCTCAAGCGTCTATACTTCAAGAAAGTAAAAAAAAATCAATTTTTTCCTAATTTCCAGACTAGAATACTGCCTTAGGCTACAAACGAAACAAGTCGCCAATTGGTTAAAAAAAAAATTGCGTTTCATTTTTCCGAAACGAATAATTGTTTTTATTTCAGAGGCATCAAAGCCGGTCTCAGCAAGAGAAAGTATGCCGACATACTGGAGGACTTCGAGGAACATTTTGTCGGCGAACTGTGCAATATAACGAAGTTTCCGCCAATGTATTGGCTCAAGGCGAGCTATTTGCCCTCGGTACTCCACAGAATCTGTCAGTTGCTCGTTGCCGAGGATCTTCGCGCGCAAATCGTTGTCGAAGCTCATGTCGGTGTACCGAAGCTCCCGGAAGGCTCGGTATGGCCACCTCTCGTGATCAAGCCAATCGACGTCGAGCAGCACCCGGAATCGCAGCTCGAAGTGTCCGCAGCCGACGAGTCCCTCGTCGAACCTTCGACGGCACCGCTCGACATTGCCGGGCCGGAAATTGACAGTCAGTAGATTTCGTTAACGTTCGATCGGTGAAAATCGACAATGCCGGACTTTTTAATTCTGTCCGCAAAGCGTATTTGTATCTTCGACGCGTAATTTCTCGCTTCTCGTTCGCACAGCATTGGAATCGAATCTTTATCCATGGAAGAAGGAATCCGAACCGTCCAATCTCTACAGAGACATTGAAAAGATTCAACTGATCGATGTTGAATATTATAATCAATTCATGGCGACTCCGTTGAGCACCGGGGATGATATTTTGGTAAATATTCCGTAACTAGCTTTTGCCCGCGACTTCGTCCACGTGAACTTGAGAATTTGATCCAGAGAGGAGATAAGCAAAGAGAGAAAAAAGTAAGAAATAAAGAAAGAAGGTAGAGTGCCATATTTCTTAAGCATGGCGGTAGACTGACTGAGGTGAGGTTTAGTAATTAATGAAATAGTGGTATAAAAGTGCTAACTTTCAACTCCGGTATCATACAATGTCATCGTTTTCTACAGAACTACATGGCTTTGCAATATAGTTCTATAGACAACATTGTATGATCTTCTATAGACAACATTGTATGGTCTTCGGCAAGCACATTCAAGTTTCGGGCATTCGAAACTCTCGAACAGCCTATATGTAGTTGATCATGTGAGAAGCTAATCCTTTCTCAGTTCACCTCTACGCCCTTTAAGGACCATATCTTCCGAATTTCCTTGAGATAGAAGTAGGGAATTCGATTTTCCCATACAAACGTTTATACCCTATTTCACTCCTTAGGAGTTGATTTTCGAAAAATACTTTTTTAGTTCACCTCCTCACTTTCTGAGGAACCTTACAAACTTTATGTTTCTATCTTCAGCGGTTTAATTTGACCCATAGAAACTTCATTACCAGTTGCACTCCTTATAAGGGGTTGTTTTTTTAAATCCCAAATCGTGTATTTTATTATTTGTTTTGTAGAATATTTATACCGCGTTTTAAGTTGATACACGTAAGGAATACAATTTTCCATACAAACTTTTACATCCCATTTCATTCTTTTAGGGGCTGGTTTTCGAAAAATCTTTTCTCGGTGCACCTCTACTCCTACTAAGGGAACATATCTTTCGAGTTTTAAGTTGATACACGCAAGGAATATAATTTTATATAAAAACTTTTACACCTCATTAGGCGTACACCTTAGTGCACCTCTATACCTAAGGAGCATATCGTCCAAATATAATTTGTTTATTTTCAGCAGTTTACGCTGAGCGTTGTCTACATGTCAGTCAAACACGAAACTCTTTTATATGTATAAATAAGAAATTCCTCTTCACAATTATGTTTGCCAAAGATTTCTTTTTCAACCCACGTAAAAGTATAGAGAATAATAATCGACAATAAAAAAAACGTTTTTTAATCTTAATCTTCAGTTAATATTCAACAAATATTTGCATTAACGAAAAAAAAACTCGATCGTGCAAATTTTCTAGAAAAACCAGAATCGCGCCAGTCCATTCCCGACGAGACCTTCGGTGAGAGCGCCACCGTTGCAGATACTCAGCAAAAAGGATCCCAATGGGCCAAGCCCGGTAGTCATAATGCAGGCCCTCACGTCGAAGATGGCCAACGACGTTTTCGATCTCGAGAGGCTCGAGACGCTCGGCGATTCTTTGCTGAAATTTGCCGTGTCTCTTTACCTCTACGAGGTTTATCCGATGTACAACGAGGGACAGTTGACCGCGATAAAGGGCAAGATGGTCGGAAATCGAAATTTATTTTATTGCGGCGAAAACAAGCAAATACCGGGACGCATGAAGGTCGACACATTCGAAGCAATGAGCAATTACATCGCACCGGCATTCACCGTCTACCGGCCACTTCAACGACTATTGCTCACGAGCGAGGTTTATTTATGTTCAACTGTAACAAATATCCGTTTCGTTCTTTCAGGCTTTTCAGAATCGTAAAAAAAATGTTATCCATTTCACGCAGACATCGCCGAACGTATTGTACGAATTGATGATACCAGCGACCGAACAATTGACCGGAGAGCCCTCGGACGTTACTTTTGTTAGAATACAAGAGAAAGTCTTGTCCTGGAACGACACAAATGCGCACACGGGGATGGAGCCTTTCTTGGAGGTTCAGAGTGTACCGGATAAGTCTGTGTCCGATTGCGTTGAAGCGCTCATCGGTGTCTACTTCAGTGTAAGTTTGCAAGCCCTCCAACGATTCGAGCCTTCACAAAAAATGTCCCAAATTAGTCAATTTTTTGAATCTTTACAAAATCTTTGTTGCAAATTAAAGTTAAGGTCCTAGGCGATGAAAAAAAAAATCGTGTTTCTGAAATTTCAACCTTACGTAGACCTCAGAAAATTCCTGTACGACGAGAATGAATTTCAGAGCATGGGTCTAACCGGAGCTTTCAAGATACTCACGTGGTTCGCGATTCTACCGACGAATCTCATAATCGAAGAGATCCTCCGTCGACCGCCCGCGAGTCCGAGGATCGGCCTTGGCGATCCGGAAGATCACATGCCCCAGGCAACTTACATCGAGAGCCAAATTGGATACAAGTTCAAAGAACGTGCCTTTCTTATGCAGGTACATTTTTGTCAGATTTCCTCGATCAAGTATCGCGATTGAAAAGTCATTCGTAGTAAACTTTGTAATTTCACATTTCAGGCGTTCACTCATCCGTCGTACACTCCCAACAATATAACACCCGGTTACGAGAGATTGGAGTTTCTCGGTGACGCGATACTCGGTAACTTTATCGTTCTTCCCATTTCACAATTAATTCTCCATTTTTTCTTCGCCAAGAGGGTCGGGTGCTTTTTATGAACGCTTACAGTCGGACTAATTTCGTTCAAAACTACCATATTCCAAGAGAGAATTCCACGAATATTGCCAAACATTTTTTTTTTAAATCAAATAATTCTGATTATTGATGATTATTATGATTAAAATGATTATAAGGAGTTAGACCACTCTGGAGCACGAAAAAATGGGCATATTTTGGGGATTTTTTTTAGTGAAATAGTAAATTAAATCGCAATTTATTAGATTACTAATGAACTATACAAAATGATTTTTTTCGTATTGATTAATAACAAAATGGTGGCGGCACAGCATTTCTACGTTGGCCCCTTTTTTCGGAAGGGTCCACGGGCGGAACCGTAGCTCGTGCTATTTTTGACGTACAACAGAAAACCAACATTTTTTTCGATTATATATGAGAACAGCTACAGAAGTACGTAGGATTTTTTTGATATATTGATTTTTGCCAAAATGGCGCGTTTTAGAAAAAAGATTATAAATTGCAGGAAAAAATCATCAGATAATTATTTATAACAAAAAAAAAATTATGCAATATAATGGAAAAAATGTACGTACTTTTGTAGAGAATCTAGTTTTGAATATGCAGTTACATTTTCGAATCGTTTGTTGAACACTTGGTCGAGTTATGTTTCCGCCCAGTTCAAAAAACGTGCTTTCGAGCGAGAACGAGAAAAACGCGTAAAATAATTTTTGGTATCATAAAATCATAGAAAATTCATATATACCTCTAATCTGCGATGACTGAACCATACAACTGGCTTTCCACATTAATGTCCTTCTCCTGCGTTTCTTTTCTAAGCGCTCTGAAGCTGATCCGTGCCTTTTTTGCAGCTTCAGACAGCGTTTGTTCGGAACGTTTGATGCGTTGCGCGTTCCACCCATAATATTTTGAGATATGATTTTTAAGGCAATGTGTCACACGTCCAGTCGGTAAAAATCCTACTGCCAAGTTTTCTCCTAGACGGATCATATTTCGGGCAAAAGAAGAGAAAGCGGTTGTTCGTCGTTCAACAGAGCGGAACGTGTTTCTTTTCTTTTTTCCCAAAAATCAACCGTTTCAGAAATCATTGGGAATCTGCAAATCAGCTATCTCTCTCGCACTCATGGCCGCTCGGTCGGTGTGACACTTGGCCTTAAGACCCTTCGGCATCTTTTAAGCCACTAAATTTTCTTTCGGGTTTTCCAAAATTGTGGAGTGGCCTAACCCCTTAAGTGAAAAAGTTAATTGCTTTCGGATCTTTTACGTTGAAGATTTTCATTAATCATTTTATTATTGGTTTTCTTACGTTATCGCGGACTTTCCATATTCGAGAATATAAAATGTAAGATCGAGAATTTTTTCGACCCAATTGGAGCGATGGTATCCGTACGGCAGCTTTTTGAAAACGACTGTGATCGTTTTGACTGCGTGCGAGCAGCGCGTGACTTTCCATATTAAAAAAAAAAGCTGTTTTTACGAATTCGGATAATTGAAAAACGAGTTACGAGGTTGAAAAAGCGTGACGTTCTTGTCTCCAGATCTCTTGATCACGGTCCACATTTACGAGTCGTGCGGCTACCTGACTCCTGGTGCGCTGACCGATCTGAGATCTGCCCTCGTGAATAACATCACGTTCGCCTGTCTCGCTGTGAAGTACGGTTTTCACACGGCTCTAATGGCGTACGCGCCCAAACTGCAGGAGATCATCGAGCGTTTCGTGAAGTTCCAAGCGGATCGAGATTACGTCGTTGACGACGAGGTAAGCTCTCGAAACGAGATTATGTACACGGGAAGAATCGAATATACTCGGCTCATTCTTTGTTGATCGGGACAGCTCCTGTGGATACTGCTCGAAGAGGAGGACTGCAAAATGGCAGAGTTCGTGGACGTGCCGAAGATCCTCGGCGATCTGTTCGAGTCGGTGGTGGGCGCTATATATCTCGATACTGGCAAAAATCTTCAAAAAGTTTGGGAAATCGTTTACGGCCTAATGCAAAAGGAAATCAGTGAGTGAACCAAAGATTGCCAAAGGAAGAAACGTTAACTGAATAACTGATAATTCTTCTGTTCTCGATCGTTAAGTCGCTTTTAGCCAGAAAGTACCGAAGCAACCCATTCGCGTCATCTATGAAACGCCCGGAGCCAATCCACGTTTCTCGTAAGTAAATATTCGTGCACATGCCAAGGTCACACTTTCCTTCGTTCGTATTTTATTTCAGAAAACCGACGAGCGTCGACGGTACCCAAACTGTCATGGTAACGCTCGAAGTGACCGTCGCCGGCAAGTGCAAAACATTCCATGGCTTTGGAGCAAACAAGAAACAAGCCAAGTGCGCAGCTGCGAAACAAGCCTTGAAGTGCGTGCGAAGCAACGTGTGATGCAATAAATGAACAATCACCTTCGCGTTCCGTTGGTTTAATCTTCTCGAAGATTTCTTTTTGTTCTATAGTTTATTTATATTTTATATTTACAGCGATAATTTATTCTCAGTTCTCAAACAATATTCTGCAAATGTCGTCATTATTTAATCGAAAAGATCGAGGCAATGCGAATTACCTTCGGAAGGTGTATTTTTCCACTTTGTCTTTTTGAAAGTACTAGCGGTCGGAAAAAACGAATCATTCGGGATTTCACCAGCGTGCAAAATCCTCTTGTTTTTTTCTCAAACTTGTTCAGGACAGAACTTACGCTTGGGAATTGCGAAGTTGAGCTTTGCAGGCTTGAAATACGTTTTTCGATTTGCACAGCTTGGAAATATTCTCGAAGTTGACTTTTACCGCTTTGAAAAATTCTTAAAGTTGTTCGTTACAAGTTCAAATTCCGTACGCACACCAACACAGTATTTTCCCTGACCGAAAATAAAATGCATGCGTCACGACCGAAAATAAAAGGCATTTTTCAAACCGCTGTAATTTGTGTAAAATATAGATATCGGGTTTTTAAAAAATAAGCTTTTTGACCTATAAAGCGAATTTTCTTCGTTTATTGAACGGAGAGAAAATTGATCCGACTGAAGAAAATTGATTTTCTTTACCTAATATCGTTTGAGGGCCTGGGAGTTGATTTTTCAAATTATATACATAATGGTGAATTCCGAATGTGCATGGGTTCACCTTTATTCGTTTCGATTGGCGCTCTTGAGTTTTTTGAGAGACGGACGCTCAAAGTGTTGCTTCATTCCCGCGGCTTGATTATTGTGAAATTTAAGATTTTGCGCAGTCTCGGAGATCCAGGGTGAATCGAATTGCGTTGTGTCCTGATCGACGAGATGCGTGTACTTCGTGCGACCGCTACGCCCGAAGTTTTTGACTTGCATCACTTTGGGCAACACAGTCTTGTCAAAGTGATCCTCGAGGGTGGCACCCGAGAAGTCGCGCTTGAATATCGTGTCGTCGCGATCCAGGTAGAACGCGCCGCGATGATAATATTTTTGCAAGAATTTGTATTTTCCCTTGGCGGCTTTGTTCGTGATTGTTTTGGGATTAAGGCGCGCTTCTTGTCGTCGCTCCTCCTCCGTCATGTTCCTTAACCTCTCGATCTCCAGGCGTTCCTTCTCGATCCTGAGGGAAGAGAACAGATTGTAACGAGAGGGTCGGTTTTAACAAAAATAAACTATTGTACTGTTGATTGGTTGGATTTTTTTTTTTTTTTTGCGCTTCTGGCCAAGTTGTCGCTTCGGGCAAATTATTGGAAACATTTTTCGAAGTGAATGACGGAGACGCCAAAATCAATAGGATTTTTTTAACGATACTCATCGAAATAATGGTGCAACATTTTTCAAATGTGCAGTAAAATTTATCGTATTGTAGCCAGTGGTTGTTTTGGTTTTTTCGTCTTCTTTCCTAGAATTATTGTATAGTGAAGAGAAAAATAGCACGTACGTTTCTCTTTCCTCGCGGTCGCGCTTAATTCTTTTAAGCTCTCGCAATTTCCAGGCCTCGTATTCTACCTCGTCGTTCTCATCGTCGGTGCACACGTCGTCGAGCTTGCACTCTTGGTCCACGCTCTTCGTAACTTGGGTCTCTTTGCGTATCACCTCTTCCACCATCTGTGGAATACGAAAATTTTTGGAAATTAGGAACTTGTGCGCTCCTTGTGATATTGTGAATAAAAATGTGCAAATAACATTGTCTGGAAGTCGGTATCTGGAATGTAGCGGTTTTTTTTTAAATTTTCGTTATCTGAAAAATTATCTTGCAAATTGAAGTCGTCAAAGAAACAAATTCTCAAGGGTGAAACTTAAATGAAATTGATTATTAACTTCAATTAATTTGGATTGATTTTTTCAGGGGGTGGGGTAGGAGCGTGTCCCCTCTTCCGGTTGCACACCAACGTTGCATTTCAATGATGCAAACTTCAACATCGTGAAATAAAAATATAAGAAAATAATTACTCTGAGAGTCTGCCGCTTCCTCTCGTCCGACAATTTTTTTGCCTCAATCTCCGCCTGTTTTTGTTTTACGGCTTCCTTCTCCTTTTCCATAACGGTAATGCGATCCTTTTTTCTGACGAAAACGGGCTTCAATCGTGGTCCGGTTTCCTCCTCGGAGTCCGTATATTCCTCGTACTCGGAGCTCTCGTCGGAGCTCTCGCCGGATTTCTCTTCCTCGATGATATCCTGCGCGAGTTCCTCGTCTATTTCCTTGTTGGAGAGTACACGCTGCTTGAGTGCCACACGGCGTATCTCGATCTCGGTATCGGACAATTCCTCGTCCTCCGACGAGTCTGAACTGTCGAGCTTTATACGTTTTCTAGCTCGCTCCGGCTCTGCCTCGAGAATTTCCGGTTCGTGGATCTGGCGATGACGCTCCGGCGAGGCCTCCGACTCAAACTCCCGCTCTCTTTCGAGTCTCGTCAGTCGTCTCAAACGCGGGTCGTCTTCGTCGTGCTTCCTTGGCTGTGACGATGCTACGTATGTTGCGCCGCTATCCACCTCTTCGTACGGTTTGTGCGCGCATCTGTCAATAAAATCCTCGTCCTCAGATTCCTCGTCGGAACTTGCGGCAGGAGCATAGTCGGGACGCTTGCCGGACACGTAACGATGGACCTTGACCTTTTTCATAGAAAGTTCACCTACGAAACGGCACAAGTCGTATCTCAAAATCTATTTGTCCCATTTCAAATTTGGACGAAACGTAGTTTACAGCATTTTGTTTTTTTTTTATCAATTTGTTGATAACAAATTATCAAAGTTGTTTTTTTTTTGTCGAAAGTCAAACTTTTGTTCTACAGCTTGCTATTCTTGGAATATTCAAAATCTCGAAGTAGTATCCGAACGTACGAAAGTTTAATTATTGTATGAAAATATTTGTTTTTAGTCGTTGTTTGACCGTTACCTTTGTCATTTTTTACTGGAACAGCGCCCGCTGTACTTTGAATGCCCATTGGTGCTGGGGCCAAAGAATTATTAGTAACAAAGTAATCCATCGTTATCTTAATTCACGCAAGCCAGTAAACACGAACGATGTCAAAGATTGACCAAAGTTGGGTTAAGTTTCACCACGAAGATTCGTTCGTGCCCTTTGTTTTCTGCACAGGCCTTTGTGCTGTTGCGCGTTTGCGAGAATGAATCTATTGCAAAGAACAATGTGTCGCGATTATTGTAAGAGGGCTTGCGGAAGTTTGTCCATGATTTCTGTTTTAAGATCGTAGGGACGTACTGGATGTGCGGATCTCGAGGAAAGATAATAAAAATAAAGCGAACTTTTCGTAAGCGAATGCTCAACGCGAACACCGTGGGTCGGCTACGCCACTGCGCACTCTCCCACTTCCCTGACGCTTTGGTGGCGCTCCCTATCGTGACCGGTACCACAACAATAGGCCAGAACAAATCTGTTCTGGCCGTACAACGATTCGAGCAGCAAGAATGTCGTTCGTTATCCCCATTCAATATTTACGTTCAAAAAATATCACAATAGCGTTTGTGATATTTCTATTAGAATCGAGCTGAAAGTTTAAAAGATATTTTATGATTCTTCATTTCAAAGATTTATATATTTTTTTTCTAATACGTGCCGTTTCTAATACGTGCCGTTATTTCGACATTGTAAAAATTTGATCCACGAGTTTGAGCTACAACTTAACCGGTGATGATTACTTCATCCACCGTGTTTTCGATTTCAGTGACATTTAAAACGTGGCCCGATTCGAAGAACTTTCTTCCCTTTGTATCATTTTGACCTCGAACACGATCGTTAAGTACAGTACGAAAATCATGTTTTATATCTTTTAACATTTGTATTTGCAATATTTGTTTTTTTCTGAACTGTTTACAGACAAAATCTCACCACACTAATTGGACATAATGTCCAATTAGTGTGGTGAGACGCGAGAGAGCGCACTTATTGGCGGTGGTGCTGCTCTCTACAGCTCACGCACGGTCCCTATTTCGTTGTCAACAAATGGCAGTAAACGATACAGTGAACGCGTACGAAGAAACTAAAGTAGCGGTGTTTGCAGTTCGCACTCCGTGTTCTGACGCGTTCGTAAAAAATATGACAATCCAAGCGTATCTAGGCTCCATGATCCAAGCTTCGGTCCGAGTGGCGCTGCTGTCGCTTCGCACCGTGCTCTTCATATATTGGGTGAAGTAAAAAGTTCTGAGCGTTTTCCGCTAGTTGTCTTTAGTGAGCCATATCTCACGATGTATACATCGCATCGGGTCATACATCTATACGGCGATTTAAAGGTAACATTACGCTTAAAAAAAAGTTCTTTGACAGTTTTGTGTTTGGTGAAGCCAGTTGTGCGTTACAGCATTCCAAAATGAAGGTTAAAAAAGAGAAAATTCGATACATTCTTCAGTACCACTACGACCAAGGTGAAAAGAAAGAGCAGGCGGCCAAAAAAAATTGTGCTGTTTATGGACGCAATACAGTATCGAATGCAACAGCAAAGCGGTGGTTCCAACAATTCCGTTCTGGTAATATGGACGTCGAAGATGAGGCGCGCTCTGGTATGCCAATCGTCGAAAATGTCGATAAAATCATGGAAATCGTCGAGTCGGACCGGCGTGTGAGTACTTATTCCATTGCCCAGGAACTGAAGATTAGCCAGAAAACCGTTTGGAACCATTTGCATAAGGCTGGTCTCGAGAAGAAGCTCGATGTATGGGTGCCACACGAATTGACGCAAAAGAACCTTTTGGACCGAATTGATGCCTGCGATTCTTTGCTGAAACCTAACGAAATTCGCTCCATTTTTGAAGCGGATGGTGACTGACGATGAAAAATAGGTCACATACGAGAACAACAGTCGAAAAAGGTCGTGGTCCAATCGCGGTGAACCGGCCCAAACGATCGCTAAGCCCGGATTAACGGCCAAGAAGGTTTTGCTGTGTGTTTGGTGGGATTGGAAGGGAATCATCCACTATGAGCTACTCCCATCGGGCCAAACACTCAATTCGGACCTTCACTGTCAACAACTGACCAGATTGAAGCAGGCAATCGACCAGAAGCGGCCAGAATTGGCCAATAGGAAGGGTGTTGTGTTCAATCAAGACAACGCCAGGCCGCACACATCTTTAACAACGCGCCAGAAGCTCCGAGAGCTTGGATGGGAGGTTCTATCGTACCCGCCGTATAGTCCAGACCTGGCACCAAGCGATTATCACGTTTTCAAGCATTTGCAACATTTTCTTGATGGTACAAAACTGGCCTCAGGAGAGGCTTGTGAAAATGAGCTGGTCAAGTTTTTTTACCAATAGGGACGAGGACTTTTTCAATCGCGGTATTATGAAATTGCCTTTAAAATGGACAAAAGTTATCAAACAAAACGGCGCATATTTGATCTAAATCGGATAATCCTAACTATGTTAATTTCATCGTCGAAATAAAGCGAAAAAATGCTCAGAACTTTTTACTTTATCTAATATCTGGGGGGTGTTTATTTCGATTACGATTTTCCAAGCGGTAAGTATGAATTCTTCCGACCGACGATCGGTATCGCAGCTTGGAGAATGACGAGAAAAGATTACACTCTTACCATCCGTTGGTAAGAATACGCTCTTACCATCCGTCGGTAAGAAAACCTCTTCGCGGCCAATATTATCGAATTTTACTTTGATGCGAGTCGTGAGAAACAACTACGACATGACACGGCGACCATTGTTTTTGTACAGTTTGTATCGTACACAAGTTAATAAATGACGCTGTGACATGAAATTTTCGTCTTGGGGGTAATTCAGTATGACAGTGTCGTAGCACAATCACGTTCTCTTGGCAACGCAAGTACAAAAATTACACAAAAAAGATCCGTGGTTCACGAATATTCGGTCTTAGATATATCAAGAAATATTGACGATAACAATGGAGGAAAATAATAGTAAAATAAGGGATGGTGATACGAGTATTACGAGAATACCAGAGTATGGGTTTAAAGTTCGTCTCGATCATGAATATCCTGAGAAGTGGTCGCAAAAATTACGGCCACGGTTTTCCCAATTGTCGCATTTTCTGCCGATGAGTTTCAGGTGAGTCCATGTTTTTATCTCTCCAATGCGTAGCTATATATATATATATACTTGAATAGCGCTGGTCTTTGTTTCGATGTTTTTGGAATTCGCCACGCACGTTGCAGCATATGCTCATCACGTATTTGCAAATCGCTCGCATTGAACACTGAACTAAATTGATTTAACATAAGTACGCAGGGTACGAATTACTCTGGCGAGTGCTTAAAACTCAACGAGTTAGGGAAATCGTCGACAATTTTGCAGATTTGCAGGCCAGTCGTTATCCGCCCAGAAAGAAAAAAACGAAAACGCACGAAATTACAATTTCTCATCGAACAGCCAACAGTTTTATCACTTCCAGGATATAAAAACCGATAATAATGACCCGTTCACCTCGCAGTTTGTTGATCCTACGTTAAAAGCAGTTGGAAACTGCAATTGTCGATTATCTCACAAAAATTGCAAAAACAGAGAGCCACGATTAGTTGGAGGATAGCGAGCGAATCAGAAAGGGACGTAGCACGTCGTAGTATTGTTAATTTTCTTTTTTTTTAAATTGATATAAAGAAATCGCGGTGTCTACCGACAAACGGCAGATCCGTTCGGTCCATCGCAATATCGACCGCACGTCGTGAGGACCTTTCGTCGGTAATGTTTCTATCGCTTTTGCCCACCGAGTCAAGTTTTTTTTTTAAATTACCGACTGTACATGTTTTTTCCCGCGGTGACCTTTCAGATGCTCGGTTGGTAAGACACAATCGCGTTAACGTTTTCTCCTATCCCGATTGCACCGCGAGCGCAACACGATCTTACCGTTATCTCCAGTAGATGGGGATAGCGGTGCAAATTCGTCGGAACTATCTGAACTGGAATATAGTAACACTGGAAATCTTGCTTTCAACTGCTTTCAGATACTTGTTACATTATCGGGACATCGTGAAAAAGGGCCGATTGCCCGTTATGGACTACATCAGTCCCAAGAATTCGTTGCAAATTTACGGTTTGTTGTTTATTCGCGTGGAGCTTCCTCATGAGCTTTCAAATACTACAAATTCTCGAAAAAAGTTGCATACATATGCATGTATTAGGTGTGTGAATTAATTTTTACAGTTTTTTTTCCATACTTGCGGTTTATTAAAAAATAGACAAAATCGTGTTTAATCCGGGTAATATCCCCCGTTGCTTTTTACAACCTTCTGCCACCGATCTGGTAGCATACAGATACCATCACGATAGAAGCTGGCTGGTTTCGAGACGATAAAGTCATCGACGAATTTCCTAATATCTTCGACTTCTCGGAAGTGGCTCCCTCTTAAGCTGTGCGCCATTGACCGAAATAGGTGATAGTAGGATGGGGCCAAGTCCGGCGAATATGCCGGATGAGGAAGAACTTCCCAGCCCAGGTTTAAAATAGTTGTTTGGGTCGTACGAGCAACGTGAGGTCCAGCGTGTTATCATGCAGGAGAATGACTTTTCGCCTTCCGTGTCCTGTGAATGGCCTTTTTTGCTCAATTGCTTCGCTTAAACGATTTAATTGGTCACTATATCGTTCTGCAGTGATCGTCTGGCCCGGTTCTAGAAGTTCATAATAAAGAACACCCTTTATGTCCCACCAGATACACAAAAGCATTTGTTTGACGTTCATTTGCGGTTTGGGAGTTGATGTTGTTGGTACTCCAGGGTCCACCCATGATTTTTTCCGCTTGGGATTCTCATAAAGAATCCATTTTTCATCTCCCGTCACGATTTTCCAGAGAAAGTTCTTCCTTCGTTGTTTGCTAAGCAATCAAAGAGACGTGTTCATCCGTTGTCCGAGGTTATATTCGGTAAGTTCATGTGGGGCCCATTTCCCGAGCTTCTGAATTTTTCCCATCGCGTGTAACCTCTTGGCAACGGTTGAGCGATCAACTCCTAGTTGGGCTGCAAGTTCTTCTTGTGTCTGTGAAGAATTTTGGACCAGTAAAGTTTCCAAATCGTCGTCCGAAAATTTTTCAGGCTGTCCAGTAAGCGCACGGTCACTCAGTTCGAAATCATTGTTTCTAAAACGTTTAAACCAATAATTGCATGTTTCGTATGACACAATACTCTTCCCGAACACAGAACAAATTGACTCCCACGCGTTGGTGGCACTTTTTCCTTGTTGCAATTCGTAAAGGATGCAGTGGCAAATGTGCAGCTTATCGGTTGCCATTGTTCTTGCTACTTTATGTTAAGGTTATGATGCTCGCCCAATAAATTCATACAGCTTCTTGAACAGGGCTATGTCAATACTTTAAAATCCTAAAAGGACGTTGAAATATTTCAACTTGAAGGAGGATTCCCAGCCTGCTAGAAAAATCTTTAAAAATTAATTCACACACCTAATATAAATAGAATAAGGCAATTTATTAAAATGGATTTTTTTCTTCTTCGGGGCTATAGGTAAGTGTTAGTACATGTAAATTTAAAAAAAATCTCGTAGAAGGTCAGCGCTTTAAATCAATTTTGAAAGGCGCCACAAGCTATTTTTTTTAATAATTTTTGGTCAAGAGTGTGGGTTGTCACGTCTTAAATAAAAATAATAGTTAAAAAATCGGTCTAGAGGTCAACAATTGAGATTTTTGTCAGAAAAATCAATCAGCATAAATCGCGTACGATTTAAGCGCTCTAGCGCGACGATGCCGCATATTGCTCGCCGTTTCGTTCCCTAGCGCGAACAAAATTTTCGTTTTTGGGGATGCTAATGAGACCGCTAATGCGGTAATATCTTTCAACGTATTGTCGAACTATTGTATCAATTGGATACGTATAAAATGATGATTTTATACCGAAATTATAGGAAATCAAATAAAAAATTAACAGAGTAAATTAAATTTTAAAAAGTGCATCAAATAAAATATATTCAAAGTACGTTAAATTAAAAATGCAAAAAGGAAATTGAATAAAAAATTACAAAAATGAACCGAAAAAAAAAATTAAGTAAATTTTATGGAAAATAAAAAATAAAAAACGTAAATTGAACTGAAAATTTAAAAAGTAAATTAAATTAGATGAAAAATGGCTCGGGGTACCTTTTAAATACGAGCTTCAGGGCTCGAATTGAAAATTTAAGCGAGCATTTTTTTTTACCCGACTAGCATGCTTCACCATAGGAGCGAAGAAAAGAAATGAATTTTTTGAGCATCTCTCTAATACATATATATCGATCTAAATTTGGAAAAAATATCGATTTTTTAACATCACCCTTTTATATATATATATATGTATGTATATATAAACTGCTAAAATATGTATGAATGAATTACTATTAATTTTTATCAACTGATTACAAATTGAATTTTTTCATTGTAAAGATTATAGAATGACAATAGAAGAATTGATAAAATTCTGTGCCGCTGCACTTTACAAATGATACTTTCCTTCATACAACTCAACTGGCGCATTCGTTGTTTTTTTTTCCTAATAAAAAAAGGCGCACCAATCGGTGGATTGGGAGGCGGTACGATAGGACGCGGTTTCCGAGGTGAATTTTGTCGTTACGCTCTCGTACCGGGAGTTTATCAATATAACGTCGTAGACGCGAATCGTTTCATCGCGACGATCAGGAGTACAGATGGGAATACACTTTATCAGCGGGTTTTGTCGCCAGGATCGAACCAGTAAGAGATCTCAACGAATTACGCGCTAGCGTATACGAGGAAAAGAAGAACATTTGTGGATATTTCAATCACCTTATCCGCACGTCTCGACGAATTTTTTCTTTTCTTCGTCTAGGAAGCGAAAGAATCTCTCTGCTTGGGACTGGAGTTTCGATGGCAAGGACGCCTCGTACACTGCCCTTTATCCACGCGCGTGGACCGTTTATGAAATTTCCGAATTTTCTGTGAAGCTCGTTTGTCGTCAGATATCCCCGATAATACCGAAGAACTATAGGGACAGTTCATTGCCTTGCGCTGTTTTCGCTTGGGAAATTGAGAACTCGTCGAGTCGTGATTTGGACGTTAGCGTGACTTTTACCTTTCAGAGTGGACAGGGCGAATATCTCGAAGGTGTGTATTTTCTCTCTCTCTCTCTCTCTCTCTCTCTCTCTCTCTCTCTCTCTCTCTCTCTCTCTCTCTCTCTCTCTGTCTCTGTCTCTGTCTCTCTTATTCTCTATCCCTCTTTCTCCATCTCTCTCTGGATATTGTAACTATAGATTCTTTTGTATCTATACGATGATACGAACTATAGATACTTTTATATCTATACGATGATACGGACTATAGATACTTTTGTATCTATACGATGATACGGACTATAGATACTTTTGTATCTATACGATGATACGAACTATAGATACCTTTGTATCTATACGATGATACGAACTATAGAAATGTTTGTATCCATTTGATAATATGAATCATACTTTTTCATAATAATGAATCATCATCATATGGATCATATGATAATATGAATCATACTAATATGGATACTTTTGTATCTACACGATGATACGAACTATAGATACTTCTATATCTATACGATGATACGAACTGTAGATGCTTTTGTATCTATACGATGATACGGACTATAGATACTTTTGTATCTATAGGATGATACGAACTATAGATACTTTTATATCTATACGATGATACGAACTGTAGATGCTTTTGTATCTATACAATCCTACGAACTATAGATACTTTTGTACCTATACAATGATACAAACTATGGATACTTTTGTATATATACGATGATACGAACTATAGACACTTTTGTATCTATACGATGATACGGACTATAGACACTTTTGTATCGATACGATGATACGAACTGTAGATGCTTTTGTATCTATACGATCCTACGAACTATAGATACTTTTGTACCTATACGATGATACAAACTATGGATACTTTTGTACCTATACGATGATACGAACTATAGATACTTTTGTATATATACGATGATACGGACTATAGATACATTTGTATCTATACGATGATACGAACTATAGATACCTTTGTATCTATACGATGATACGAACTATAGATACTTTTGTATCTATATGATGATACGAACTATAGAAATGTTTGTATCCATTTGATAATATGAATCATACTTTTTCATAATAATGAATCATCATCATATGGATCATATGATAATATGAATCATACTAATATGGATACTTTTGTATCTACACGATGATACGAACTATAGATACTTCTATATCTATACGATGATACGAACTGTAGATGCTTTTGTATCTATACGATGATACGGACTATAGATACTTTTGTATCTATAGGATGATACGAACTATAGATACTTTTGTATCTATAGGATGATACGAACTGTAGATGCTTTTGTATCTATACGATTCTACGAACTATAGATACTTTTGTACCTATACGATGATACAAACTATGGATACTTTTGTACCTATACGATGATACGAACTATAGATACTTTTGTATCTGTACGATGATATGAATCATAGTGTTGAATCCATGCGATGATATGAACTATATATATTTTTGTATCCACACGGAGAGAATTAAATGTTAAAAATTACCGTGCAGTAACGGTAACCAGACGACAACCCTGAAACTTCGCTTATTATTACTGAGTAAAACACAGATTTTCACGAAAATAAAATAAAATTTCTTCTTCAGATAGAAAATTTTACCAGATTTTCTAGTAAATTTTGATGTGTAACAAAATACGCAAAACTTAAATTTAAAAAATATATAATATCAGCGAAATTTTACTGTGCATTTTATTATTTTATGCCTTTCAAAAATGTCTATAAAAAGTATCGTCTTTATAACAGTTATTTTAAGATTTATTATAAAATTTAATGAGTGTTATAGAAAAATGTATTGTGCTCTCGGTAAAAATAACCTTCTTGTATAGTAAAATTTTAGCTACGTATTTGAAATTTTCTGTAACGTGAGTTAAAAAAAACTTGTCGCATACGAATTATTATGCTTTTCTCACTTGTCACCACATTGAAATATATCACGGTAATTTTTACCGTGAAATTCACGACAAAAATTACTTTTTAATTCTCTCCGTGCATACGACGATATGACCTATGGAAACTTTTATATCTATCCTTTTTTAAATTGAGATTACTTTTATTACAAATTGTTATGTTTTGTATCGATTTCTTTTCAGAGGATTCCTCTATCCTAGTGCACTAATAAAGCATCTCTCTCTCTCTCTCTCTCTTTCTCTCTCTCCCCCCCTCACCCTCTCTCGTGCTATTTTTCTCTCTATCTCTCCCTGTCTTTCTCCCTTTCTCTCTCACTCGATTTTTCAAAAGTATCCGACGTCGATAATTTCACTGCTATGGCCCACATTCAAAGAAACCTCTCGTTTCATTAAGGCGTCCTTCAATTGCTCACACGGTGATTGAAATTGAATGAAAAAGAAATCGTATCATCGTTCGCAGGTGACAAATGGAACGAGTCGTTCGAGCACAATGACAACGCGATCGGTGTAATGATACACCAAGAACTGCGTGGCATGCCATGCACATATGCGGTTGCAGCGAGGTCACGAAACGACCTCGTAATATCGCGTAAAGTCAGTTTCGATCCGCTTGGTAACGGGCAAAAATTATGGGAACAACTGAATAACACAGGAAAACTCGATGCGGAGGTGGAAAGATTTAGTGAAAAAACAAGTATGGGGCGCCATTTAATTGTTTTATATGCGTGGAAAAAACAATTATCGTAAAGCCGGGTGGGAAACATGTGGTCTGCACTTTTTGTCAAATATATGCATTCTGGACCCCGAACGTATTCCGTTTTTTTTTTTAAATCAAAGTATCGAGAGCTTCGATCAAAATTGAACTGCATTAAACTCACATTCGTGCTACTCCGTTTAGAAATCATTGAGCTAAAATTAATTATTCAAAACCCAAAATTTTTCTTTATCCGCATGATAATACCTAGACAAACACTGAGGATATGGCTTTTTTTCTTTTATGGAAAGCATTCGAAAAGTTTTATTTCCGGGAAAAAATTGTAAAAATAGAGAGAAGTTATTCAGTATAAAAAAAAATCCCTAGATTTTTCTGTGGAGAATTTAGTTTTGAAGCTAATGTCATAATGCGAAGTGAATCGAATAAAATTTGTTCGAGTAACCCGTTCAGTTGGCATAATTAAACAAAATACATCGTTATACTCATTAACATATGATCGAGTTAAAAAAAAAATTACTCCTAATCAAACTTTTTAATGTGACCGAAAAATTGAGAGATTTTTTTTTCCTCGCTTTAAAACGTACGATAAATATCAGATTAATTGAAAATCCATAAAATAAATGTATAAAAAATACCAACAGCAAGTCACACAGCCTGTGCAGTGTGTGTGTCGAGTCTCGTCAGAGCTGGCCAAAAAGGCGAAATGGAATTCAGTCTAGTCTGGGACATGCCAAAGATTCACTTTTTTTGCAAGCAGCGAGAGTACCTGAGGTTAGTATTGAAAAAAAAAACAATTATACACACCCACACATATACGTGAACATAATTTAACACGCAAATTTTAGGTACTATACCAATTTTTTTTATGACGCCGAAAAATCGGTGGCCTCTGAGATATCGAATTACTCGCTGAACAATTATTCCCTCTGGGAGAAAGAGATATATGAATGGCAGAGCGATGTCCTGAACGACAGAGAATTGCCAGATTGGTACAAGAGCGCATTGTTCAACGAATTGTATTTCGTCGCTGACGGTGGTACGGTCTGGCTGAGGTCTACCGATACAGACAATTTTCCGGTCACCGATCCTCGGTAATTTGGCACACTTACAAATTTCTACTTTAATTTTATTCTGGCACAAATTGTTTTTTTTTAAATTCGTCTTAACCCTTGGATTGTTCATACGGGGTCAAATTGACCCCAAGCTATTTTTGACTTAACATCTTGAGAACTATGCACAAAAAAGCAGACGCTCTAATAAATGTATTGGGTTGGCAAATAAGTTTGTTCGGTTTTGTTTATACAATTCATACGTTCAAAATCGAACGAACTTATTTGCCAACCCAATATTAATACCTGAGGCTGCACGGGTCAGTAAAAAGAAAGAATTTGTTTGTCGAAAAACGTGAAATTCGAAGGCTCGCTGCTGTGGGGTCACGATGACCCCGCTCGAAGGATCAAAGGCTATTTTCAGTCGAAAAACCGCGTCGCCGTTTTTCGGCAGTTGAAACGTAAATTGAGTAATTGACCAGATTATCTCCACTTGCCACTGCCATTACTGATCGACCCTGCTCATTATCGTCCATCAATTTATATCGCGAATATCTCGTGAGCCCTATCCTATATTTTTACGATCATGGTTACAATTACCGTCGACTATCATTATACGAAATAATACGTGAAATAACGCCAGGCACAAGTACGGACGATTCGCATACCTCGAGGGTCACGAATACAGAATGTACAATACTTACGACGTACATTTTTACGCCTCTTTCGCTCTCACAATTTTATGGCCAAATTTGCAAGCCTCGCTGCAGTACGAGATTCGCGATAGCGTACAAAGAACGGACGATGAATCGCGAACAATGCTTTTTGCTGGTACGAAAGCGCCGAGAAAGGTCGCGGGCTTCGTGCCTCACGACATTGGAGATCCCAGTGAGTAAACGTACAATAAATCATGGCAGAACCGGGTCTCATCTTGTTATTTCCCGTTTGTTTTGCATTTTTTTCGCTTGCCCCCCCCTGCCCCCCAGTTATTTCCGTTAAATGTGGGGTAGCCTCGCGGTCATTGCAAAAAAATGCTTGCTCCGTGTTTACTATCGGAGTTTCGGTCTTCCTGCGAGCGTTTGTGTCCCACTGAGCACGGGTGCTTGAGCCTGATGGCCTGTTGCGTTTTGACTTGTAGCAATGACTATAGCCGAAATCACGTGAGGATTCATTTTTTTTTTAAATTGAGCATTCTCGAAAATACGTGATCAGGGGCAATGAAAAGTGAAAAATGGGCCCGTGGTGTGGATATAGATCCATCAGGCTTGTTCCACAACTGTAGTAGTTGCCGCGGTATGATTTGGTCATGGTGGAGCAAGCTGCCGGTTTTCTAGAGGCTAGAGTTAGAAGTCATCCAGTATGCAGTGTACGAAGCGCTTTCGTAAAATGAACCGAGAATTTCATTCTACAGATTGTACCGAAAAAATGACAGTATAGCACGATAACACATAGGGAATGGAAATGTTCCATTCGTACAAATGTCTGTCTGATCCTCTTTTTCATGTGGATTTTTTACCGCAAGTTCAATGAATTATGGAAGAATCGAGGTCAGTATCGGTTGCTGTCGTAGGTTTTTTTGTCAACCGACGAGTTCATCTATACATATATAACAGTTCCGTAATTGACTGGAATGACTGAATGATTGATTGGCATAGGGAGCACGCACATCCCAAACCGCTGAACATGAAATTTGGAAGATATGTTCCTTAGAAGGTATAGAGGTGCACTAAGAAACTCAACACCTAAGGGTGTGAAATGGGATGTCAAAGTTCGTATGGAAAATTGTATTTCTTGCGTGTATCAACGTGATACTTGGTATAAATATTCTTTAAAACAAACAATAAAACGCATATTTTAGGATTTTTCAAAACAGCTTCTAATTAGGGGTACAACGGGGTGTTGAAGTTTGTACGAGAAAATCGAATTCTCTGCTTATATCTCAATGAAATTCGGAAGATATGTTCCTTAAGGGCTAACACCACTCTAGAGTCAGCAAAAAAGGCCTAAATTTGATAATTTTTTTTAAATATTGAAAAAGGGGTCGGGTTTCTTTTTTCAGGGTTTATTAAACACATATTGAAGTATGTAAAAAAAAAATTTTATTGCTTTTTTGATAAAAAATGGCGGCGACAAAGCCAGTCTTCAAGAACGCCTTTATTTTCGATACCTCCACGGGCGGACGTGGAATTCCGAAAGCATAAGAGCTAGAACAAAAAAATTAATTTTTTCAAATCTATATGTCATTAGCTAGAGAAGTACATAGGGGGGTTTTTTTAAAACAGTTTTTGCGAAAATGGCACAAGTTTTAAAAAATTTTCATTTTTTCGGCAAACAAATTTGCAGTAATCTGTTTATAAAAAGAAAATTTACATTCAATCAAAAACCGGCTATGTCCTTCTTTAGATAATATGATTGTGAAGCTACAGTGAACATTTCAAAGCAATTCATCGAACGGTTTTAGAGCAGCGTTTCCGCCCAGTTTGAAAAAAGTGATTTCAAGAAAAACGCGTTTAAAGTTTTATAAGTACTTAAACCTTTGAAAATTTCGTTTTACCTCTAATCCGCGATGCCCGCACCTTACATTTGGCCATCTATATTGATACTAGTATTGTTTAAAGTATTGTTCAAGCAAAAGAAAAATCGATTATTTCAAAATTCTAGAGTGGCGTTATCCCTTAAAGGGCGTAGAGGTGCACTAAGTAAGGATTTTTCGAAAATTAATCCCAAAAAGAATGAAATGGGATGTAAAAGTTTGTGTAGAAAATTGTATTACTTGCGTACATCAACTTGAAACGTGGTATAAATATTCTTCAGAGCAAATATTAAAACGCATATTTTATGATTTTTTGAAGCAACCCCTAATAAGGGGTGCAGCTGGTACTAAAGTTTCTATGGGCCAAATTCCACGCGGGCAAATTCCACGGGCGGAAGGTAGTTTCGTTGTAAATTTCGCGCACGTTGTTCACTGCTCACTGGATCGGACCGCGGTGCAGACCACTGCGCTGTACTTTTGCAAATATTTTCCGACCGAATTTTTTGAAAAAATAACTGTAAGCTGTAACATAAAATAGCAAGTGTAAAACGCCCGATCGCGGCCATATTGGAGTTTACGTCGCGTAGTTCGTAGTTCCTGCTTGTAACGATAGGTTCGCTGGTTACGGCTGTCAGTAAAAATGGACGAGCAGTCAGTAACGATGCAAGATGTAAGGCGTCCGATTGGTCCGATTCTCTTGTCATCGGGATGACCGGGACCCGACATGTAACACGCAGCGTCACTGACCCGTTCTATCCTACTATACCGACAACAGTAAATTTATGCTGGATGCCCAAATTGGCATAATTACCGTAAGGGCCACTAGCTTCGTTCTCCCCGTAGAGGACATTTACTGTAAGAAGCGCTACCCTCGAGTTGGTCACGTGTGCTGGATGACTCTTAAGTCGAAGTTCAAAGTCGGTTTCGAGTTTGCTTCATTTTATAGCGTTTGTACTATAAATATACAGTGAAACTTTGGTTATACGTTTTTCAAGGGGTAGAGCAAGTATGACGTATAAATGAAAGTAACGTGGAAGTGAAATATGGTATATATCTGAGTCTCATTAACATTTAAAAATGGCGATTGGTGCGTAATTTGCGATATTTTTTAATAGTCGTACCTCTATTGTTCTAATGTTTGGTTTTCCAATTAAAAATTTGATGGGGAATAATGAAGTAATGAGCCAACTCAAATTATTTTATTTTCGTTCAGAATTTTGCTTTAATGCGAGTTTGTAACATTGAAGCTTTGACGTTTTAGACTGATAAATGACAGACGTGTTTGTATCAATGAGAGATATTTAATAACAGTTAATCTAATAGTCTCACCAAGGCGTTTTTCTATAGATTTTTTTTTATTTTGATGACTCATTCAGGACACTATTAAATAATTACCTGCAAAATTTCAAAAGGATTCACCGTTCCGTCTTCGAGATATTGGCAATCAAAGATTTCATGGTTTTACACGTGTTCTTATTGGGAGCAGTGGAAAATTTCACATTTTGCGCAATAACTTCGAAACTTTTCTACAGATTTTTTTTTCAATTCACAATTACAGAGGAACATATGACGAAGTGGGTAAAACAAAATCATGCATTTTGACCGTCTAGTTTCAGAGATATAGCGATTTAAATTAAGGAATGTCTAGCGACGCTAACGCCACGTAGTGACTGGATCAGACGAGAAGTAGATCACAGTACTGCGTGCATATTCGTATACGCTGAGTATCTACGTATCAGTAGCCGGAATGGATAGTCTGATACAAAAATGAGGCTTAGGTAAAGATTATATTAGGCGTTTTCATCATCACTTTATAAGTTTTTACATACCGATAAGATGTACGACCTACATTGTAAGGATGTTTCGCAATATTTCGAAGCTTTCATCGATTGAGCGGAGAATAAACTTTTCAACGTGACTGTGCCGAGACTACTACCTTAAGTACACGCATCATAATATGATCCCAGAGTTTTACAGTGGAAAAAATCAAGGTACCGGTTGTAAATATTGTTTTATACTTGTCTGTTTATTTTTGTGCCACAGAACACTCTTACATTAGTCGTTCACAGTCACTAAGGATCCGCATGTTTCATTCGGTAACCACTTTCGACATTGTGTATCTTTTAGTGATTTCAAGTGCGGACAATGCTTGAGACAGAGACTAAGGAATGGCAAGCCGCTTCGCAATGATGGTCCTGGATTCTTAAGGATTATCTCGTGCCTCATCTAAAATTTTTAATTTTTTATAAAGAGATAGTGATAGTTATCTTTCTTCCGGGTGCTGAACTAGCCAACCTTATAATTTACGTTGAGTTTCTTACGAAATAATATGCATGGAAAAACGGGAGCATTCAACACAGCGCGAGTCTGTTTGAAAACTGAGTTGGTCGAAAGCTACACAGCTGGCACAATGAAAATTCTGTAAAATGCGAGCTGGCTGAGACTTGTCCAAGCTTTCTTACGACAGCCAGGCAGTATTTAGGCGTATGAGTGTGTAGGCGTATGTGCTGCTCTTGCGCGCACTTCCTGTACTGACCATAAACAAAACATCAAAACGCAGTCTAGACCAGAAACATGTGATTTTCTCCGGCGATAGAATATCACATGTGATTAACATATAACTGAGAAAAAACGAACCCCGAAACGGACGTTGGGGAACAAAATTAATAACGTATAAGCGCGAAAAACGTATAAATGAAAAAACGTAGAAATTAAACTTTATTCCATTCTTTATAGACGAAATCTGCCGGGGCCAGAGAAATTTAAAGTATAAATGATCAAACCGTATAAACGAGGTTTCACTGTATTTGTTGTTTACCTACGGTTTTTTCTACGCTCTTGTTCTGAATTTTAAAGATAACTAAAAATGGCCGGGGCTACCCCACCCTCTCTTCCATATTATCACGAAATTCATTGCTTTTTACGCGTCCCTAAAATAAATTGAGATGAAAAAGAAAAAAAAATGTGCAGGCGAGGAGCCGTTCCAACTGATAAATTCTTATCCGATTCACGACGTTTCCGGCTGGAAGGACCTGAATCCAAAATTCATTTTGTCCTGCTACCGGGATTACGCGATAAACGGAGATTCGCAGATGCTGCGAGATTTTTGGCCAACCTTGAAGGAGGTCGTCGAACGTTCGATGATCTGGGACAAGGATGGCGATGGTCTTATCGAGAATTCCGGCTTTCCCGATCAGACTTACGACACTTGGATGCCCGACGGCCCGAGGTATAAAATCGCACTCGAGAAAAAGAGAAAATACTGCGCGGGATCAAAATTAGTTCGCTCTGTGTATCTCTCTCTCTCTCTCTCTTTCTCTCTCTCTCTCTCTCTCTCTCTCTCTCTCTCTCTCTCTCTCTCTCTCTCTCTCTCTCTCTCTCTCTCTCTTTCGTAATGTGCATATTTTTATCGAATATCGCGATACAGCAACTTCCGCTCTGCGGGCACAGTGCAAAAGTTCAATACAGCATTGGCATACAGTATTCTCAGTATGTTGCTTCGTTTTTCTTCTTTTTAAGCTCATACTGCGGTGGCCTGTGGCTCGGTGCCCTAAGGTGCTTTACAAAAATTGCTGAGATTCTCGATCATAAAGAAACAGCGATCGAATATGAAGCTGTATTGGCCAAGGGCAGTCAGGCGTTTCAGGAAAAGTTGTGGAACGGCAAGTTCAACGCAATACACATTCGATTCGTAGACGTCAGAGATTACCTTTACAAGAAAACGAATTCAGTCATTTTTGGAGTAATTTATTTTCGGGAATATCGAACGATGAAAAAAAAATAACAATTAAGGGCTCTACTTAAGCTTGGGGCCCAAAAAAACAGATTGATTTTTAATAATTTTTTCTGATAAGAATATTATAATAACGAGGTCAGGATTTTAGACACGATTGATACATATTTGAGTTTTTTTAATTAAAAAATATTGTTAAGCAATGAATTTATTATTATTGAATCATAATGCCACCGTGGCTGAATGGTCAATCCGTGTAGGTGGTTCCGGCAACGATGGCCATATATAAAAAATTAAAAATGTACTTTTCGTATAATACTAAAACTTTCGTATGACTAAATACTTTTTTGAAATTTTGAAAATTACTCAAATGGCAAGCTGTAGAAAAGAAGTTCGTTTTTCCACCAAAAAAATTACTTTAATAATTTGTTATCAAGAAATGGGTAAACATATTGAAACATCATCACGGTCATACGATAGAAAATCTTGTGAACTACGCTTTGTCCGAATTTCAAGTGAATCGGACGAATAGATTTTGAGATACGATTTCCATCGTTTCATAAAACAGTTTCGAGAAAAAGGCAGAAGAAAAAAAGGGTAAATCGCAGCGGGGTAGTTTGTCGAAGCCCAGTGAGCGATCTGACCTTTCACAAAAATCCTCAGAAGTCTATTTTTTTTTATTTTTACAAAATCTTTGTTGCAAATAAAAATTTAGATCCTAGGCTGTATAACCATACAATAAAAAATCGTATTTTTTTAACTTTTAAGCTTATGGAGATCCCTCAAATACCTTCGGGCCATTAACTTCACCATAAATTCACACTTTATTTGAGTTTTCGTGTATTTTTTTAAAAGAATGAAAGATAAATGCAGTTTTGCGCACATGTAAATGTTTTAATACCGAAGCAAAAATTTTATTTTTTATAACCAAAATTTATGAGACGAGGGCAGATAGTGGCCGAGTCGCTTTTTTTTTTCATTATTCGCTGATTGATACATTTTCCAGGTCAATATTATAATTTCGACAGCAGCACGTCCGAGCATCGCAAATGCATAATGAGTGATCAGCTCTGCGGACAATGGTACTTGCAAGCCTGCGGTTTTGGTCACGAGGTACGTCAAAATATAGCAATAGTCATTAAAACATTTTGATACAAAAGATAAAAAATAGATTTAAAATTCCATAGATTTTTCCAAAGGATCGTGTCAGGTCGTCTCTCGAGACCATATTTCTGAATAACGTGATGAGGTTCAAGGATGGCAAACAGGGTGCTGTAAATGGTTACATATTCGGAGTTGGTATCGAAAGGATGACGATGCAGAGCGAAGAGATGTGGACCGGCGTAACTTATGGTTTGGCAGCTCTCATGATGCACGAGGTAAATTTACAGAAATTAATAAATAATAAATCATTCATTTATTTCATTTTTAATATTTAGTTTCTTTTTCCAGTAATTCATTTTTCCTCACTCTTACTATGGTATTTACGAAGACGTGATCCTTTATTTGATTACATACGAAATTCAACGCGGCCTACCTTAGAAAAAAAAACAAAAAATAACCACATGGCCATTTTGCCAATAACAAAAATATGACGAGGGCAACTACGTGCACGATCGGCGAAAAAAGTCGATATACTTTCCGCATTGTCGATCGGAACGAAAAATTACAGCCGTTCAAGACAGTATCGTAAAAGTTTAGAAAAACGTCTCAAAAAAAAATTCTTTTCTTTTCTCTTTCTAAAGCTCTCTAGGTGTTTACAACCTAGTGCAATCTTTCCTAATTGCATTGTAAATAAAAAATTCAGAGGTTCGACCTAAAATTTTCAGATGGAACAAAAGTACCATAAAAAAACTAAACCGATTAGATTTTAAAAGAAAACATTTCGAAAAATGTTTTAGCTAAAAACGCTTCCGGATAAAAAACTAGCGTCAAGTATTCTAAAAATTTCGAGCTGACACTTTCTTCTTCACAGCTTAATCGTCGATAAACTTGAAAATCTTCACCTCAATACAAGCATTGAAAAAATCATCCATTTTGCTTTCCGTAATAATTGCAATTGGCAATTGCCGTGTCTGCAAGCCCGGATTTTTTTTTATGTCCCCAGGGTATGACCGAGGAAGCTTTTCGCACTGCGGAGGGTGTTTATAGAACGGTATACGAGAAAATAGGTCTTGCTTTTGAAACTCCCGAGGCGTTACACGAGAACAAGGTTTATCGTGCTCTCGGTTATATGAGGCCTCTGGCTATCTGGGGGATTCAGCACGCCTGGAATACTCGCAAGAATACCACATGATAAGGAGAAAGTTACAATTGGTACTATTATTGTTTGTTTATTTTTATTCTATAATAATAATAATCATAATTATTATTACTGTGATTGTTTATTCATTTTTATTCTATAATAATAATTATTGTTATTACTATGTTCATTACATATTTTTTGTAATAATAATAATTATTTTTATTATTTTTTTATGATTATTATTATAGCTATATGTACAATTGTTATAATTATCGACAATCATTTTCCCTTTATTCTATTATAATTATATTAAAGTAACTATAATAATGCTAATTGTTACAATTATTTTATGATGATTGTTATATTTATATGTACAATTGTAGTATTGTGCACATTGGAAGAAAAACCGACTACATGAACGATAAAATCGCTTTTCATTCGAAGGAATATCCCTGTAGCTAACTAATTTAATTATAATTTATTCGTCATACGTAACCTAACCTAAATTGACCATTAGGCACGAGGTGACATTTGTTCAGTTCGTGTTCATAAATCCGTTAATTTGAACTCCAGGGGTGACGCAATCGTGTTAATGAATCGAGTCTTTATTACGAGCGGTGATCCAGTCCATTCCACTTTGAAGTTGCGCAACATCTGTCACGGCAGAAATATAGAACGTGCAGTTGTTATTTTTCTTTCGCTGATTGTGAGAATAAATTGGCTCGTTCAACAGGAAATACAATTTTTAGGGAGAGAAAAAAGCGAAAAAGAAATGAAACTTTCATTGATGAAGCATTTGGATGGAATTTAATTGACCGTCTTTAGGAATTTTGATTTAACAATAGAATACAAAAAGTACAAACAAACGCTAATTATTTTTTCGTAATTCGCATGGACATTTTTGAATTTTTTTAAAATAGAGGTGACATGCGTTTAAAAAAAGTTTTATTTTCATAAAAAAAGTATCTTTTGGTATCGAGGCAATCGAACCTTTTTTTCAAGTCCGTAAAAAATGATTTTCACATAAAAAAAAAACAAAATGTTTCTGTACCTTCAACATGAGAGTTTCGATCTCGAGCTCGGCGAATCTTCGGCCGATGCAAGTGCGTGGCCCAAAGCCGAACGGCATGTAAGAAAAGGGATGAGCATCCTTGGCCGAAATCGCCTCGGTATTATTACGGAGCCACCTTTCGGGGATGAATGCTTCTGGATTTGGAAAATGAGAGGGTGATCGAGCCAACGACGCGTGGCAAGCTATCACATCGGTCTGGAACGAAAATAAATTACAGCGTGAAAACATTTTTTCTAATCTCAAAATTCATTCTCCCTTAAAATCTAAAATGAATCCTCGGTTTTCGCACAACACAAAACGAATATCTCCTGCATATACTTCATTCCGACAAACATTTTTCCCGGTGTCTTCAATTTTACGATCGATCGTAAGAACCAAATTTCGGAATATTCAAGCCCCTTAAAATCGAAATCCTTCTGCTGATTTTCGAAAAAAATCTGATCTGAAGGTTATTGTCTATTTTCTGAAAAAAATTACCCGGTTATCACAAAAAAATGGTGAATGATGTTAAAAAACATTTATCTGAAAATTAAACCCATGCAAAAATTGAAGCGGTCCGCCGGTTTCCGGTAAATTAATTTACAATTAATTTAGGTATCTCAACACAACAGAAGTGTTTCCGAGTGCAAAAACAATCGTACCTACGGGTACAGAATCTTTTTTCTCTAAATGTAATTTCTTGCCGTTTTGGAGAATTCCGAACAGATTTCCTTTAAGGTAGTATAGTTGTCCAGAAATAAAAAAAATCTTCTTTTAACATTTAATTTGATTATTTTACGGACCTTTCTGTATACGTCTGTGAAAAACGTTTAATAATACTTATAAAATTAGCCGAGTTATAGAAATGATGAGGAGTTTGCTCGGGAAGCGCGGTCAAGATGTAGCAAACTTTAAATGCGTTTTTTTTTTCAGTACAGTAGAACCTCGATTATCCGAATTTTCGGTTATCCGAACGTTTCCGCGCCTTATCCGAACGCAATGATGGTCTTTTTTTTCTTAGTTTAAGGTATCGCCCTAAGGTATCCCCCTTTTTCTCTCTAATAAAGCTGTTTCCTAACACTTCGAGATATTTTCAAAATACATTATTGTCTATGTATATACGAGAAACATTTTATGTACGGGCGTATTCCAGCAGCATCTTCCAGCCGTTTGATCCTGGCTTTCAAATTTTAGATGACTATGAGATTATATCTTTAGTGCAAAGGGGTTCAAGAGAATGACAATAACAATGATGATGATGATGGCAATTTATCTGACTCGAAAGCGCATAATAATCCGTCGCACAGCGAAGCATTCAGCGCTTTAGAAACAGCCCTGGAATGGTTTGAAACCCAACCAGAAAATAGTCTCGCACAACTGTTGTTCTTGAAACGAATTCGAGACTTAGCGGCCAAGAAACGCACAACTACTATGAGGCAACCAAAAATTAATCATTATTTTAAGCCGCAATTGTGATCTAATTGCATAAGTAGTGGTAGTACAAAAATTGAAACTTTATTCGTTGTTAATTGCTATCAAATAAATAATTTAGGGTCGTTGGATTAATAAAGAGAATTTTCGATACTATTTATATTATATGAGTTGATTTTCCCGGAAATCCGAGATATATTTTGGTTTATCCGAATTTTTGATTATTCGAACGATGTCCGGTCTCAATTGGTTCGAATAATCGGGGTTCTACTGTAGACTGTTTTTCAAGGTTGGTAGCAAAGTTGAGTCGAACAATTTTTTTTTATATAAAGCGCGTAGAATGGTCAGAAAAATAGGAAAAATTGATAATCAAAGTTTAACATGCCGTAATTTTGTAGATTTTTTTTGCTAAATCTGGTACCAAACATTATAACACTCATACAGATTAACAATATGTTTGGTTTTTTTTGCACATTGATACAACGTTCCCAACGCTGGTCGCCAATTGGAGGCATTTTTCGCGCATCGTTGTAAACAAACCTACAAAATGACATTATCATTTTTTTTTCTTTTCATGATTGTATGTATTCTTGAAGGATCAATAAGCATGTGTAAACACATTCAGAAACAAAACGGGAACAGTTTTACAATTATTTCATCCTAAAAATTACCTTCAAAACAGCGCTCTAGACAACAATGTTGCCTGAAAATGTCGAAAAAAAAAACTTCCCGAAGCTTCCTTTACGAGGGAGGCAAAATGGAACAAGTGAAAGCCAACATTGTTTTCGATATTCTCGTCATCATTGTCATTGTTATGATTGGCTTTCGCCCGCGGCTCGCCACGATAATTTAATACTATTAGCCCCCTCGTCAAACGCTCCGGCACGCCTATTTACCCGCAATTAGTGGACTATGTAATCAATCTTATGAAACAAAGTTGTATATTCAATGGTGAAATTTCGGTAAACAGGAGGGCTCGCGACGTCCACTTGGTAAAGCGCTTAGCGCGCTTGTGTGCAGCGTGGACAAGCGACTTACACTTATTACCACGGCCCCTCCTCACCCTCCGCCACTGTTTTCCTCCCCATTGGTATTCTCGTTGTACCCAAAGACCTAAAAGTTAGACGAAAATTTCAACCCCTGTCTTACAATTTTCGCTTGGACAATCCACTTGTTGTAGCGATAAAATATTCCTCATCTTTTTCTATTCGAAAAAGACTGCTATGGAGTTCTTGTGAGTTATTGCAGCTCGAATATTTTTGGATGCAAGATTAGACGTAGTACATTGTAAAGTATAGAAGATATTCAAATATCAGGTTGTAGGGGAAAGGTATACGAGTTGACCCCATGGAGTAAGATGATCATTTTCAATTGCGACGAAACTATTAACGTTATCTAGTGGTATTCTTTGGTAAAACATAGCCCCCCCCCCCCTGCGTTAGTCAAGTCATAATGGCGGTGTGAGCGACACACTTGTTTTGACGGACAAACATTAAAATTGTGAGTTGTTGATCTAAGGTAAGGTTGACTTTAAGCTTTGGGAACTTTTATTGTATACTGTCAGTTGCAATCATTGTTGTGTTTGCGGCTTTATAATATGCTCAATTTGGTTTTTTGGTTGGCGTGGTAAGAGTGGAATACTTGTAGGTCATATTACCGAGCAATAAATGAAAAAGTTGAGTTTGTGGCAAAATGATTCCCATCTAGGTGTACAAGATGATCCCTAGGAATCAACTTGTAAACAAATAACGTACCTACTTTATTTTTTTTAAAGGTGATGCAGCGTAATTACAAAAGTTGGTTTTGGTGGTTTATTTTGAAATAAATAATTTAAATAAATTAAACTTAAATTGAATTTAAATAAAATAAATAATAAATTTAAATAAACTCAAGTTGATTTATTTTTTTTTATATTGCACGATGAAGAATTTTTTTTCAACATATGATGTTGATTATGAAAGTTCATTGTCTTAATTATATGAAAAGATTGTCTATTTATGTTCAAACTACATTATTAATGTATAATTGATGTCACAAATAATAATTTATATACCTAAGTAATTTAAGACTGGCTGTAGACGACTGGTTTAGTTCAATTCTAGTTGGGTGAGATAAAACTTAAAATATTTATTTTTTCAAATTTTTATTTTTATTTACCTAATTTCTCCAAAATAAAAAAAATCTCTAAATAGGGGCAAGATGATCCGGGGCATCATCTTGTCCATTCCCTAGGGATCATCTTAAATACTGGGGTGTCCAAGATGATCCTTATGTAAGGTTTAAAAAAAAGAAAATATTTTTATTGAATCGTAAGATAGATATGCCAGTCGTAAACGCTTTCAGATCTTAATTATGTTTAATATCTTTGAAATTACGAGCATTATCCCTTAGGGGCATAATCTCGTAAACCTTTCCCCTACTTCTAAACACCTGTTACCTCTGATTTAGCTAAAATTTGCAGTGATCTTGCACACATTTTTTTTAAAAATAATACAATACAAGTTACTGACTAAATGGATTTTTGGTGCATCGAAATAGTTTTCGAAATATCGAACTTAGAAAATTGATAAATTAACGCGCGTGTACATCTGTATCTATCATGACCTGATGCTGGTATCTCTATATTTTATCGACCTGATCAGACAGGTTCGCGGCTCGTGTCGTGTCGTGTGTGTGTTTGTTTGGCTTTTTTTTTTAACATTTCCTCGGGTTTGTATTTGTTGGGTTTGGGTTTGTTTTGGTTTACTCGGGTATTGTGAGGTTTTGTAGGGCTTGTATTTCATTAAAATTTGTACTTACGCCAGGGGGTATGCTGTATCCACCGAGTACAACGTCCTTCACCATGGTCCTTAGATTTCCAATAGCTATGGGTGCGAGCCTTAGTGTCTCCTTTATGCACGCCTTCAAGTACGGTATTCCGGTCATCAGAGCTTCATACGTGATCGGCGAGCCTTTTTCCGGCAAAACTCGGAAGACTTCCTCTCGCAGTTGTTCTTGTACTCTCGGATTCGTAGATATGTAATACAAGAGTGCTCCACTCGCGTTGCTCGTCTGCGATAATTTATTTATTTTTTTTAAGAAAGAAAAATAACGTATCATACTTCGCTTGTAGAAAAATGAAGAAAACTCTTGGCCTAGTGGACTTCTATTCTTTTGTGGAAAATCGAATGTTCATGGAAATTAAAGCGATCGGCAGATCTTAAAAATAATCTACAAATAAAAAAAATGCCCGCAACGAGTTTTATGAAAATAATATTCAGCAGCTTTTTCAATTTTGGTATTCAGAGCTTCTCTCTCTTCTGCGTGATTTTAATTGACATTAAGTCGCGTAATTTTTTAAATTCCATCTCGTCAAATATGAAAATGCACGGTTTTAGGATTTTTAAGACACGATTTTCGGACTTAAGGGCATGTACAAGGTCAACTACTTCGCCTTAACCCTTTGTGTCACACATTTTTCCTTTAGTGCCTCTCAGGTGGCACTCTCAGAGTGGCACCCGTGGCACAAAGGGTTAAGGGAGACTACCAGTCAAGAGCCTGGAAAAAAGGTAAATTTCGACAATTATTTATGGATATCCAGTTGATAGAATGAAAATTCAGTTTAGTGGCCTTTATTCTACATATCTCCAAGTATGCTTACAAATGTTTTCACAAGATTTTGTAACAAAATAGCGGCACTGAAGCTTGATACAACAAGCAATTTTCACCTTTGTCTGAAAGCGCCCTGCGACCGAGAACACTGCAAATCTATGTGTGTTATTTGTACACGTAAGGTCTGTAATTTTATGAATTAACACGTCTAAATGCCATACACAACTTAAAATAACGCCCTCACGTGTGTTATAGAGAATTCAAACACATTTGATATGTATTTTTAAATACTTGAATCGTATTAAATTTGAATACATTATCACATGTCTTATTCATAACATGCAACACATGAAAATGCAGACATTTATACGTTTAGATACCGAACGTGTTGTAAACAATGAATTTATGTGTGTTACAGTAAAATTAAGCACTTTTTGTGCGTATTTGTAAATAGTGGATCCGCATTAAGTATATCAAAATTGACATGTCAATTTTAATGTACTCGATACTAATATGACATATCAATTTTAAGATACTTAATATTTATTTAAATAAAATAAATCGAACAGAACTTGTTAATTTAAATATGACGATTGAAAATACATTTTCGTGTTATCATCTTTCACTTTCTTTCTCTGTTCACTGTCTTATATACACTGCCGGTAATTCCTATTTCATTATTCGAAAATCATCAACGAAATTAATTTTAGTACCAAAATAATTCAGTATCTGCTCAAGGTGAGCTATTTGAGATTTTTTTGGAATTTTGAGAAAGTTAATAGCTTGTAAAACACAGAAAAAAAATCTGCCCACTACGGGTGATAGCTTGACATTTTTTATATATTATCACGGTTTTTTTCAGAATTTTTTAGATTAAAAAAAATTGGCGTTTTTTTTTAAAAAAAAATTTTTTTTTGAAATGAGGGATGTTTGGAAAGATCTAAAAAAAATATGAGGGTGTATTTTAGACTCAATGCGATCATATGAAAAAAAATCAAAGAAATCCGAGAGGGACAGGGTCACGGGTTTACACACTTGGGCTGGAATACCTTATATATACATATATAATATATATATATATATACATATATATATATATAGGTTATGTTTGAAACAAATTATATCATGATATTTGATAAAACTCTCTAATTATCACGATGCCATCAACTAATACATATATTTTATGTGATACAACAAATAATTATAGGAATTACTTTTGTCTGTTATGCCATATCTGCGATTAAACAATAAAATGTTGCAAGCACTCGATAGCGTAGAGGCAGCGTGCGTAGTATACGCAGGTAGGTTGTAGGTTTGATTCCATGTGCAGCCGACATATTTTCTTCGAGAAAAATTATTTCCAGACATTTGGAAATGACGAATTATAATAAAAAATTATTGATGAAGCATTCCGAGTTGAGTATTTCATTCTATATTGGATTTATGCCTCCAGTAGACGGGCTGTGATGCATTGAACGAACAACATGCATGCACGGTGTAAAAATAATCAAATAACACACCAATATGCATGAAAATAAAATACTCAAGTGTCTCGTACAAAACGCATGAAGGGAATCCCGAAATTACACACTTGGAAATGTGTGAAAGGCGACATGTGTTAATACGACACACTTGGATTTGAAGCGTTTACATTGCCAATTCTTCAGCGCTTAACTCGATAGTTTTTTTGACCTTATAGTAACATTTTACATCGCAGTACCTAACGGGTTTTGGATATATTGAAAACTTTTCGAAGGTAAATTATTTTCCGTGATTTTTTTTACCTCAAACAATTTGTTTTAACATGCACCATTGTATGCAAAATTGATATTTTTTATTTCCCTACGTACTCGGAAGGCAAATCTTATCTGGAACTTAAATTATTTTGAATTTTCGTTTAGGGTAAAACATTGGAGGAGAATTCTTGCCGGCCGCAGGACATTATAAGAAAAAGGTGACTGCCTTGATCCAGCTCCAGCACCGTCATCTTGTTACAAAATCGTGTGAAAAAATTAGTAAAGATACTCGAAGATATGTAGAATAAAGGCCACTAAACAGAATTTTCATTTTATCCACTGGCTATTAATTGGCAGTCTTCCCGAAAAATTTAAGCACTTACGCGTGAAATCTTCGCTCTTCTTTCTAGTTAAGCTGTCTCGATGAGGGAGTGAATGAAAAATGAATAAATTAAGAAAATTTTAATAAATTCTCACGGTGTCGATTCCAGCGGTCAACATGTCGGTGGCCATTATCAACGCAGTTTGCTTGTCAATACTGAGTAAACTTTCCAGAATGCACCTATCCCGAGGTTCGCCATTTTTTTCATCCTCATTTTTGGCAAATCTCTCCTTCGCGGCGTCGATATACCTTCCAGCGGTTCTGCGAGCAAAAAAAAACCCGATGGAAGCGGATTACTGGAAGTGCCGATGTAAATAAACGATGATCCTAATGGATATCCATTTTTTGAGATTTTCAATTTTTCCCAGCTTCACAGTTATCCGTAAAAATAATCCCAAAGGAGGTTTTACGTACCCTGTTATTCTGTCGAGTGCGGCAAAAAGCTTTTTAAGCTTTCTCGTGTCGTAAATCTTCCACAATGACGGTCGGATCTCCAACAGGAAAAACAATTCGAACATTTCGTGCACGGCGTTTATCATTCTCTGGGGATCGGAATCCGCGCTCAGATTATCACTAAGGCATCCCATCCGATGGTCCAGCGCTATCACGCATATAGCTGGAAAAATTGCAACGTAACGATCTTCATGAAAAGTTGAAATCAAATGATTGCTTCTCATATGAAGGAGAGTTAAGAATCAAGGGTGGCGCCTGTCGCGCCGAATTTCGTTTACATTGATAACATGCAAAATTTGGACGAAACGAAATTTATTTCGGAACGTGTTGACTTTTTTTTTACTTCGAATTAAGGGGTCCGAACAAGTTTCAATTTAAAAAACGAGTTTCTTATCGCTCAGCTCCATAGTCGAGGGGCTTAACTTTAATTTGCAACAAAGATTTTGTTATGAATTCCACAAATTGCAACGATTTTTGTGAAGGGTCGGAACGCCCACTGCGCTAGGGCGAATTGGATTTTTCTCGAAGACTATGTTTTATGAAACGGTGTAAGTCGTATCTCAAAATCTATTCGTCCGATCCACTTGAAATTCGGACCGAGCATGGTTCATAACATTTTCTATCGTATCACCGGAAGCATTTCTTCATATATTTATCCATTTGTTAATAAGGAATTATTAAAGCTGTTTTTTTTTACATCGAAGATCGAACATTTTCTTCTACAGATTGGCATTTTCGTAAGTGTCAAAACTTCAAAAAATATTCAAAAATCTGGTAATACGAAAGTTTTATCAGTATACTAAAAGTATATTTTGTTATATCTCATTTCACATCATCCTAGTTGCCACCTACCACCGATTGGCCGCGGCTACACTTTGCTTAAATAATAAAAACTTCATTGTTTATCAATTTTTTCCAATAAAAAATGAAACTAAACGTCGGCAACACCATGTATCAATTGTTTCTAAAATCCCGACCTCGTCATCTCAATACTCTTATCAGTAAAAAATATTTTCGACTTATTTTCTTGGGCCCCAAGCAGACCTGGTAAAGTACAGCGTGCAATAAAAATTTTCGCCCGCTTATCGCAAATATCTAGCGACTAAGAACATTGCTTCGCACAGTGTTTCAAAGTCTCGATAAATGTGACAAAATATCAAAGAGATGTCGGATTCGCAGCAAAATCGATATATAGGAGTTTTCGAAGCTGCTGATAACGAATCCGAAATCCAAATTTACAAACTCAAAATGGCGGATAGAAAATGGCCGACATTTGTGCAAAAAAACTTGTCAGATTTGATTGAAAATCCGTATATAAGCGTTTTCGATGGTACCAATGATGAATCCGAAATCCAAATTTCGAAACTCAAAATGGCCGATCCAAAATGGCCGATATTTTACAAAAAACTTCTCAATTTTTTCCAAAAATCCTTTTATGGGGAATTCCAAGGTTGCTGATAGCGAATCCCAAATCAAATTTTAGCAATTCAAAATGGCAGACGCAAATTGTCCGTCATTATTGCAAAAAACTAGTTACTTTCGATTGAAAACTCATGTAAATGAAACGTCAAATTGAGAGTAGTAAAATGAAATTTATTATAATCAGATCATAGTCAAGAACATTAATTTAATTACGTATAAGGTGAGCGCCAAGAAAATACATGACATTAAGAATAGTCGTTAACAGAACAATCTCCGTCACTCGATTAGAACATCGAAAATCGTAACATTTGACATCGATTAGAATCGAAAATTAGATGATTTTTTGGATTTTTTTTATTGTGAAAAAACGGAAATTTCCGCAACCCTGACAATAATTTATTCATGTTTTCATACTCTCTGGTAATTTTTTCAAGTTATTTCAAGCATTGATTAAGGTGTAATCCGCTGTGTCCCTTGGCGTGTCTTTATCGTCGTTGTCGATTTGCGGGAATTGTGCAGCTCGCAATTCGCATCTGAAGTAGTCCAACAAATTTTCATACATTCTTGAGATGCTTTTTAGGAACATGAACCTAAATTTTGAAAAAAAAATCGAGAATAGAATGTTGGAACGTGTTTGAAACAAAAATGATCGATTTTTAGCATTTTTTCCCGGCATTTTGCAATAATAAATATGTTTTAAGCAATCTAATCTTTCCAACTTTAGGTTCATGTTTTACTAAATTATATTATGTAAACGTGTTTCAAATTTGAAGATGATCCATCAATTAGTTTTTGAGTTATGATTCCCGCAAATTGGAAAAATGACGTTTCGAGAAAAACACGTCTAAGGGCAACCACTTTAGGAGACCGAAAATTAGATGATTCTTTGGATTTTTTTTATTGTGAAAAAAAAAATGGAAATTTCCGCAACTCTGACAATAATTTATTCATATTTTCATACATCTCTGATTTTTTGTGTATTCTGGCATCGAGTTAAAAATTCCATTTTCAAACCGTTTTTTTTTCGGAGTTTTTTGTATTCGGAAATTAATTATCTTCATTCTGCTGAACTTAAAATGGAATTTGGATATTTTTCCTGGATTGTTCAATTATTCTGGAAAATAATCACAAAAATAAGCTATATTTTTAACTCAAAGAGGACTTGAAAACTATTTAACTATTCAACTACTAAACTGTTCTAGTTTTATTTCTGAAATTGTTTACAAATGTTCATTAATCCTTCAAGAATATGTACGAATTTGGAAAAAAATTACTATCATGTACTTTTGTACGTTTGTTTACAACGGTGCGCGAAAAACGCCCCCAATTGGTGACCAATGTTGTGGACGTTGTATGAATGTGAAAAATAAACTTAACATATTCTTAATCTGATGAGTGTTGTGACGTTTGGTATCAGGTTCAGATGAAAAAAAATTACAAAATGGCGGCCTGCAAAACTTTGATTATCAATTATTCCTATCTTTCTGACCATTTTACGAGTTAAATATATATAAAAAAAATTATTTCGACTTAATTCTACTATCAATGTTGAAAAACATTCTACTGAAGGGGTATGCCAAATCTAAGCTAAATCGGCTGATTGATTATCGAGATATCGTGGTTGCCGATTTGAAAAACATAGTTTCGAGGATAACATGTTTAAGGAACAATTTCAGTGTAACATTTTTTAAATTCATTTTTATTGCATTATTAAAAAATATGGACTTTCATAAATATGCTGTTAAATTTCGATCGTGAAATTCGAATTATTCCGGTCGCTACAGCCTTGCTTAGAAAAAGAGATTCGACCACCTGCGTGAGCGCGTTTTTCGTGAGTCGCGTTTTTCTCGGAGCGTCGTTTTTCAAAACGATGGAAGATTTGAAACGAACAGTTTTCAAGCTATCCGTCTCAAATTTTACCACATAATTCTTAACGTTGTACGGAAGCGTTTTTCTCTTAATTTGAAAACTTTACTTTTTTGTTAACGAAAAACTGGCGAAAAATGCCTAATTTGACACTTAATTTTGAAATGGCCACCATTTTGTTAATTTTCATCGTAAAAAAAAATCTTCCCTACGCCTGTACAGTTTTTCATACCGATTAATAATCTTTTTGGGTTTTTTTTCTTTCGGACAATTTTTGGAGGAGTAGGGCTTTCCACCGTCAGGCGCTATTGTTTAAAGCATCATTTTGCAGTGGTAAAAAAAATGATATACAAAATAAAACAAAAATATTAAAACATGTTTTTATGTACCACATAAGTCATTTGAGTAAACGAAAAAAAAAATCGGTCTAATTATCGAATTTTATAAAAATAAAATAAAAACATGAAAATCAGCTATTTTCAAGCCAGTCACACTGGAATGGACCCTTAAAAAAATTTGCTGCGTCTCGTACGCGCTCTCCGAGCTTATTGCTTATAATTTCTGTAACTAAACTAATTTTATGAGTATCATTAAATAGTTTTCACCGACATATTCAGAAAGGTTTGTAGAATAATAAAATAAATTTAAAAAAAAAACGATTTTTTCAAATTTCTAGACAACAATACAGCCTTTAACATAATAGTTCTTTCATTATATGTATATATATATATATATATATATTGCGAAATTCTGAAGAAATCTCATTAATCCGTAAACTTGTTTCGTGAATCATACAAAAATGATTGGAAGAAAGAAAAAGGCCGACAACGAGGAAAAAAGAGTTCGTCACAAAGGAATAAGATACACGGGAGAGTTGAATCGAGTCCGTGCAAGGCCGACGAGAGAATTGAGTGAATTAACCGTTTCTGGATCTCGGATAGCAAGCGAGCGATGTTCTCCCGATATACTGCCGTGTAAAAAATGCGGATGCTTTTTTCCTGTGATGTCAGAGTTCCGAGTGAGCGGGAGTGCAAGGCAAAAGTTAATAACGCTCAAGTTACAGTGGACTCGATCCGCCTCAGACAAAAGAGCTATGCGAAAATGAAGGAAAAACGAAAGAAAATAAAAGTAGCCGAGAAATGTAAAAGGGGAAAATTGGCAGTTTGTAATGGCGAGATTGGACGGTGGAAGAGGCGAAAGTTTTGAAAAATATGATTTTTTTCATTATCTAATGAATGAAGAGGCGAGACGAGGAAAGTGCCGTCCGAAAATATATCACGAAGAGAGAAAGACGAAGAAAAAGACGAGGTAAAAGCTTACATTATGTAGATATAAGAATTTTTAGTCTTCGTCTTTGTGTCGTATACTCGTAAAACTTTATACCGGCGCTCTCTAATGTGTCACAACTCATTTCCTCGACGCCCAGGAACGTCGTTCACCTTTTCCTTCTTTTCACTATTTCTTCTCATTTCGTATTCGGACCTTTATTATTTTTCTTTTCTCACTTACGTGCCAGATGGCAAATACATCGTCGCTCTCACTCATTCGTATCGACTTCTGAGCAACAGAAGGGCGTAACTCGCTCAGCACTGGATCTTTTTTTTGCCATTCGTTAGGCCAACAAATAACGAGCTAAGAAATAGACTGAATTGAAACGAGAATAGAGATATCAACGCATCAATTAGTCCCTTAATCGGGCCACTTCATTGTGACGGTAATAAAAGGGAAACAGGTTTGTTTTAAAATATATGCCGAGTCTAGGTTATTGATACAGCTAGAAGCGGAAATATTGTAGAAATTACTCACACTCCAGGGCCCATTTATTCATCTCATTGTTGAAAGTTGGTGGCAATTTTGACGTTTTCGCGTCCCGAAGTTTACGCACTTTTTCGATAAACTCGGTGGCAACTTGGTCTACTTGGGCGACGTGGGGCTTGATTGCGCGGGGCTGCATCATGTGCTGATTAACATTGCTGCGAAAATTGTGCCACATCTTTCCCTGGCTGTATCGTTTGAATAGGAAGAAAATACATTTTTAGGCTATTTGCAATGCGCAAAAAGCGAATGTTTCAATCGATTATTACACAAGTTGATTTCGAGAAAAAAGTTTGTGTGGTGGAAACTTCGGGGGAAAAGGTATTAAAAAAATGGATTGAAATATTTCTTGACAAATTCACCATGGGGAAAAGAATTGTCGTTTTAAAAATAATTTTTATTACTTCAATTGCCAGGCATCGAAGTATTTGAATATTTTTAATGAACTGTAATTCTTTGAATTTAAATACATTTTTTTAATTAACTATAATTTTGTAAGTTACGTTCCATAGCTACTGTTTTTAAATAAACATTAACTATTTAAAATCACCTTAATTACTGCTTTCAAACGAACTTTTATTTGATCATTGTTCCTTAATGAAATTATTTAAATAAAATTAAATTCAATGCTTGGTTTTCAGTTAACTTGAATCTCTTAAATTAAATTAAATTCGGCCAGAGTTTTCAAATTGATCTTCATTTTTCCAAGCCAAGTTACTTGTCGCAATGAAACAATCTTTCGATATTTGTAAATTTGTTTGGGTTTGTTTGAATTAACTTCAATTATTTAAATTCACTCAATCATTTTTTTTCAAATTTACTTTGATTCATCAAATTGACTCCAATTTAATTATTGTTTTTTCACTAACATCAATTTTTATTAGATGAGATTTCTATCACGATGAAACAGCCTTCAGATTGATGTAATTTTTTTTGTTTAACTTAACATTCATAATTCATCAACTGTAATTATTTGTTTCAACAAAACTTGAATTATTTAAATTACTGTAAATTTAATTAACTCTAAGTCAACCATCGTTAGTAGATGGATTTTCGTTTTCTCTAGCCGAGCTAATTATCACGATGAAATGGACTTTCGATTCTTGCTGGTAATTTGTACGCTCGATCATATCAATGGATACTTTATCACTGTCCTGTAAGAAACATACTTCGCAGGCCTGATGCGACGTCTATTCCAAATCGATTCTTTTTTAATTACTTTCTCGAAAAGATTGCGTTTAAATACTCTAATGAAATGATAAATCTCAACCCTTATCGATTGAGCACATCGATCAATTTGGTACGATCGTAAATAGATATATGTGTAATTGAAGATTAGGAATATCAAAAGCAATTGTCAACCTTGAGACGAGTCCGAATTCTCCGTTGAAAATTTGGGGATTTCGTTCGCGATGTCGCTTCATCGTTTCGATAGCTATTCTAGCTGGCCATGGTCCTTCGAGGCGATACATTTTTTCGCACTCGTCGGCGTCGAAGAGAAAGACCGTCGGTCTGCGTCCCCACACACCTTCGAGTCTCACCATATTGCCGAAATCATTCCGTAACAGATCTAATTGCTCTCGCAAATGTTCACTGCCGTATCTACCTGAAATTATAAATTTGTAGAAAAAATTAAGTCAAATATCAAGTAAAAGTATAAATCGAAAATTAAAACAAACCAAAAATAAATCTAGTAAACGTAAAAAACGAAAACTAAAATAAAGTTAAAGAAAACAGGTAAATTAAGAAAAAAGTAAAAATACTAAAGTAAAAAAAGAAAATTAAATGAAGTGAAAGTAAAAAAAAATCAAAATAGTACGAAATTTGGAGATTACGTCTACTTCGTCTACGTGACGAAGCTTCGCTAACCGATGACTTAAAAATTTACTTGTCAGAAAAGATTCACTTTTTTTTCGTCAAGAATTACGAGACAGCGACACAAAAAAATCCAATTGTCATTATCTACATTTCCAGTTGCACTTTGCCGCAATTTCTCCGCGCATTCAAAATGCACTACGTTTTGATTCTCCAAATCACAAAATTATAAAATATACATTTTCTCACGTATTATTAGTTTAATTTTATAAACAAAATTATGACATTCTTTATCAACTATTTTTCGAAACAAAAAATACTCCAAAATCGTTAAATTTCAGGGACATAAAAGAACTACGAAACTCATCGATTTCTAACGAGTCTGATCGATCAATTCGCTTGTCCGCTGACCCTCTTAACCCTCGCGAATCGTAAAAGCGAAAAAAAAGTTCATACCGACGTAGGGCAGAAATCTGAAGAGATTGCCAACAATCGGGACAGGCTCGGGTCCAGGTATCTCCTTGAACGGGCGTGCTTCAACGACGGTTCTATTCGCTTCACCAATAATCGGACAAACGCCGCTTGTCGAGTTGTACCTCGCGACAGACACACTTTTTATTCCCAAATCTTTGAATTTTCGGAGCAACTGCTTCGACTGCACTTTCGAGACGGTCGTCATGTTTCTTCTCGTTGTCCACGATAAACGGACAAATATTGAGAAGGTTCCGGAATAATGATCGTTTTTAATTGAACGCTCCCTCCAGCCGGCGGAACAAGGTATATCGTCACGTTGATTGTCGAGACTTTTTTTAATCGGTTTCGCCGTGGGGAATCACCGATTTCTTTAAGTATAAGAACGATATCAATTTGATTATCATTATTTTGGGCTGGTCAATTGCGGCTTATTTGGCAGTCTCTCTCTCGCTCTCTCTCTCTTCTCCGCCCCTCTCTCTTTCTCACTCTTTCTCTCTCTTCATCATGCCATATCATCCAAATAGGCACGCTTACAATTACGATTGGCAAGAAATAAACTCAAGATTACTCGATTAAAAAAAATATATATCACTTCTATTATCATTATTTAATTTTTTCAATAATCAATTCCGACCGTTCCGCACCGGCGAGTGCACATGCACTGAGGTGCAGACGATCGGACCTGATTGGCAAGCTCGTGCGTGGGTGTGACAAAACAGTCGCACACTCGATATTGTCACATGCAGTTATGATCGCGTTGCTCCAGCAAACCAATTTTCGATCCCCAGGACATCGAGAAAAACATTTTTTTTTTTTCGTTCTGTCAAAAAACAAAAACATTTTGTCGTTACCTTTTTGCCAGATGGAGTCGATGTACCAAGTGCAAAATTTCGCCCGCGCCAACGTAAATTTGCCGTAGTGTGAGCTCTGCTTTAAAGTCCGAGGTTCAATTGGCCTACCGACGAGTGACCGCGCAATAACGTCCGGGCGATGCAGCCAGTGTATCTCTGCTGGCAATGTTCTTACGCGACACACGCAATGTTGGCGATCTTTCGAGCCTGTTACACACGTGGGAGTAAAAAAACGTACACGAACACTTAACAAAATCAACGAAAAAAACGCATCTCGTAAAACGTAATACAGGGCTATGGGAATTCGTACCCGAGAAATTTCAGTATCATAATTCAATATCAGTTTTGGTATTTTGACCTAAAAGTTGAATCGTCTTGTCGAGGAGAATTATTTGGAAAACAAGTATATCGCGTCTTCTTTATAAATCATTTTTTTTGTCTTGAAATATCATACAAGATATTGCAAAGTCTGTGACTACAGTGAAAACTTAAATGAAAAATTAATCAAACCAACACACACGTGTGTTATAAAAATGGGTTTAGTTTCACTTTTATTTCTTTTTTTTTAAAGTGATAATATTTTTTTATATTTTGTATATAATTATATACTATAGTTATATATATATACACATATTAAATACACTCACATTTTTATTTATAGACGTGTATGTTCATTTAATTTTTTTCATTTTTATTGACTTAATAATATTTTTACATTGTATAATTATATATATACGATATTTAGCTTCGATATAATCATCTCAAAGCTAAATATCAAAACTAAAGCGATAGAATACTGACTCTCATTGCCCGAAGCAAATATATGACCTAAGCGTACGATGCAACGTTGGAATTACACATAAAACTCTGCGAAATAAATTTTTTGATTAAACGCGTTTTTATTCGAATTCATGTTTTGTCCTGAATTTGAATACGATATTGCAACGATTGGAAATATTTTTAATCAATCAGTAATCAACTTTCGTTCGAATTAAAGCTTAATCAATCAATCAGTATCAACTTTTGTTCGAATTAAAGCTGAATATATATATATATAAATTTATATAAATTACCTAAACGTACATTGGAACTCTTGGTCATTATAAAATACTGAATTAAATGATATCGCGTTAACATTGCAAGCCATTTATAGTCCCAAGCTTACACAATAGATGGCAAGGATTATTCAAAAAATAAATTATCAGTTACAAAATTATTTTGACAAATAAAAAAAAAGAATCATTTGAATTTAAAAAAAACCCTATTAAATCTGTAGTATATTATGTACCTAAAATGGTCATGTCGAACCTAAGTGACGAATAAAAATGAAAAGAACGATGATTCTCGTTACCCCAGCAAGATATACGGCCTGAGTGTACTTTGGAGCTCTTTGTTGCAATGAAACTGCACGTGCCCGGTTCAATAAATTGACAGTACGAATGCACCACAGACTCGATGGACTGCAACCAAGTGGACCGTAACGAGTCTTATGGAGATAAAACGGATAGGTGCGAATCGCAGCGCGATAGAAACGATACTGAATCTTTATTCGCATGCAGTTATGTCCCGAGTGTTTGCACAAACTCGTCAAACGGAGTCATTGGCAATTTGCCGCATAACGTTTGCGGGGATAATTAATCAACAAATGAAACTATCGATCCTACCAGTTTCTTTCAATCGAGACTATTGAAATTTATTATTTTATTTGGTCTACTGGTATCAATCGAGGCATCGATTTGGGAGGTGTGAAAAACCGATAATTATACTTCGACCTTCAGGACGAGAACATTGATAATAACAATATCGAGACTATGATTTGTTTACTATGAATAATGGAGAGAAAAAAACAATACTTTGTTTTATACAATAATTTAATAAGAGTAAAATAACAATTCATAATTGTATACAACTGGATAGAAAATTTACGGTGTTGTTGCGCCGTTGCGAATTTACAGCTGAAATTTATTGGGAACGGCGGAAAGTCGTGGAGTTTTTATCGTATCCGAGGCCTGTCGGTTTTTTTCCTATGGAGGTATGGAGACCGTTGGACCCCACATGTTTGCCGGCTGTAAAATCTTTTTTATAAACGATTATGAGGCTCGTGAGTATATTTATCTCTGCGTTATTCAATAGGGAATAAAATAGTGTATATTTGAGGCAATTTTATAAAAGTGTATTTGGTGAAAAAGTGCCTTAAGGGGTTACGTGGATTTCGAAGCCAAAAAAAGCATATTTTCTCTATTTTTTAAAATATAATATATAAATTATTTTATTCGAAATGTTAAGCACATAAAAGAGCAACATTTCAACAGTATTAAAAAAAAAATTCATCCAAAAATTTGGGAAATTCAGCCGGTGGGACCTGGTTTTCGGAGACCCCTCAAAAAAAGTGTCCTCGTGGTGGTCAGGATAACTCATGATAGCTTTATCTGAATTTAAAAAACCAAATTTTTTCTATTAGTAGATAAGTATAACTCGTGATTGAAGGAAGGATTTTAAAAAAAATTGAAATTTGAATTTTTGGCAGAGTTGTATGCAAAATAGTTCAATTTTTGGTACAATTTACACTGCGTATAGCCTTGTAAAATTAGTTGTAATCGAAAAAAAAACCCCGTTCAATCACTAGTCAATGATATTTTGAAGAAGTGTGCAAAATTTCAATAAGATCGGTGCATTAATTTTTGAGAAATCGTGTCCACCGACTTCAAAAATAGTGTTTTGAGAAAAATGCGTATACCTGCGTCGCTTCGGGCCGGTCTTTCCTAACGGGGGGAATTCCCAAAGGCTCTCTCTCCTAGACTTTTACTCCGATAGACATAAAACTTTGGGAGAATATTATAGATATTGTACTATTGGATAATAAAATTGAAAAAATGCATTTTTTGAAATTTTCAAACTCACGTAACCCCTTAAAGGATGAAAGAAGTTGAACTTCGAAAATGACTTTTGTCGAACAGAATTTTCTTTTTCTTACTGATCGATTGCTAAATTCGATCGGTATTTTAAAGATGTGCGATTGGAAAGGAAGATTCTCATTGCATTCTCTCGAAAAAGATTTTTGAATAAAGAATTTTGAAACCGAGAATTTTTAAATAAAAAATTCTTAAATCAAAAAATTAAAAAAAAATATATGGAATAACGAATTGAAGTAAAGCATTTATAAACAAAGAATTTGAGTAAAGATTTTTTTTCACGCATCATAGACATAGGGCAGAGGGGGCAAGACGGGGTTGCGGGAAACATGTTGCTCTCCCCTATAGGTATTAAAAAAAATTATACGATTATTACATTATTCATAGCTAATCACATATTTTGCCATCACTTTCACTCGCGCGCCAATTGTTTTTCGGAAACAGCATAGCTTTTCGAAAAAAACAGTTTTCACCGCATATATTCCATTTTTACCCAAGAACTTTCATTAGCACGAACGAAGAAAACTCCTTTCTGCTTACCGCTGCAAGACACTATACCGCTGCAAGACACTATAAAAGGGCGTGTGGAGGGCGTCCAGACCCTGAGCCGCCCTTACGTCGGTCGCCAAGTAAAAATAAGCGACTCTGAGTTGATATCGATGATCCGAATTTCCTCTCATAAAGGTACATTAAATTACAATCCGGCTTTGGACTCGAAAACGCCGTCTGCTTTTTTGGCGTATTTAGGAGTTAGCTTGGGGTCAGTGCTGACCCCACAAGCTCCTTCGAGGGTTAACGATGATTTGTTGCGATAAATTTGCCGAAACGTGGTTGTCGTCGTGTCCAGAGAACTGGCAATGAACAGGATGTCCGGTTCCATTACTCGATTCGTGAGCAAGCACATGTCCTGTGATCGGTGGCTAATCAATGGTGGAGAAACCTCTATAGACCACTCTTGGCCGAAATCAACCCCTTACCTGTATACCACGCCCAACATTGATTCAGGCGTTCTTCGTCGAGCCGGTGACGTTTTTCCTCGAACATCATAGATTATGTGCGTTTTTTGAAATTTTGGAATTGCGTTTTTTGACGTTTCACTCGATCTTCGTGCCATCCTCAATCTTTTCGAAATCTTGAGGATTGGCCTCGTGAAGAGATTGGAGACTGTTGTATTTACGATTGCAAGTATTCCTGTGTAAAGTACGTTTTTCGAATCGCTACTTTTATACGTGTATCCCAATCAAACCAGCAAAACGAGTCTGTCCAAAAGAGCAAACGCGCAATTGTGGTTGCGGAAGCTTGGTCGTTTTGGCGTGAAGCGCCTTGTAGGTGTAATCCATCTATTCAGTGGCCCTTCGTCGCAGCTCCGATGAACACGTAGCATTGATTGACCGTCATATTGGATCGGCATTAGGGTGAATCAACATGGACCAAGTGTATACACAACCGTCGTCTCTCGGTCTCGTCGACTCTTGGTGGCAAGGACCTATGATGAACCAACCACGATATTCCAAGATGGCGATATTGATGCTCGCCTCCCTATTCCGCAGTGATTGAACTCGGGCATATTGCATCTCGGTCAGGACGTTATACAGATCGAGTGGTGAACATTTCTACTCGCAGGCTCGTCATGATCGCCGACTTGACTGAGATTTGCATAACAATCACGCCACGATGACGAGGAAAACTGAAGTAGCTGAGAAAATTCAAAAAGAATTGTCTATTGGAAAAAATTCAAAAACAATTATCTACGCGTGCAGAAAATTCACGGGGCATCCCTAATATAATTCGGGGCCGTCAAAGGCTTATTTGTGGATTCCTCAGTAGGAGTATCCATAAAAGAGCCAGACCGGGCCCCTATTAGAGAATGACAGGGTAGGTACCTTGACTAAAACTATGATCTAAGTGCGGAGAACAAGTAAGGGCCTTTAAGGGGAGAAGACCATTTAGAAGGTAAAAAATTAGAGATTTTTTATAATTTTTTTTTCATGAAAAGAATATACATGGAAATTTGGATCTTTGTGCGTGTTTCATTTAATATTTCAAGTATGCAAAAATATATATATATATATTTTTCAATGCAAATTGCCCGTCGTCAACATCGATGTTCAGAGGAAGTCGCTCAAAAAGTTTCCGCACTGCTGTAGTTCTCCCTCACGCTGTAATTGTCTGAAATGAAAAAATCAAAATTATTGAACAAAAATTACGCTGTCGGTGAACCAGGATTTTGGAAATATATGCAAAATTCACAAAATGGCAGCTTGATAAAGTCAATTTTGAGATTTTTTATGAAATTTTTGCTATATTTAAGGGCAAAATTATGTTTTATTTTTGGAATAAAAATATTATTTATCACCGACAAACTGCTAGTATAAGGGAGATGTGTGACAAATTTCATCAAAATCGGTTGAATAGTTTTTACGAAATCACCCGAGCAGTTGCGAAAAATCCAGTTTTGAGAAAAACGCGCTCAAAGTTTCAACAAGGGAAAACTTAATGATTTTAATGTCTTATCGGCTAATCAGCGATTCCAGCGCCCTGCAGGACTCCTTCGGCTTCCTCGTAGAAATGATTTTCCTGCAGCTGCTACTCTCTACGGGCTTTGCGACCGTCCAAAAAAATGAAGATCTGGAGGACGTTCCCCCCTTAAACGATAGAGAGCTGCAGGGCTCCTGGCGCGATACGCGTCGCTCGTCGGCTTCTTTTGCGAATTTCTTCGATTGCCTCCCAATGCTGATGTCCAGAGGGCTCATAATTTTTAAAATTGCCGAATTCCCGTCGTTGAATATGCTGGCTGTAATATAAGCTGCAATTTCGATGACGCTCAAGCCTGAATGCAAATGTTTCGGAGCTAACGGCCATACGGTGGAGTTGAAACTTTCATTTGCATTTTGCGTGTGGCCACCCAAGCATCTCTCCAATAGATCATGATTGGATAAATCCGTATATATCGGCAAGAGATGCTTCTGGACATCAGGATGGAGAGGCGCAGGGTGTTTGAAAGCTTCACCAGTAGCCTGAGCTTTTTGCTACTTGCATCAGCTATCGGGACCTGGTGGGCAGTTCTCGTGTCTGGGATTCTCATCGGTCGAACATAAATGATGAAACTTAGCCATAATAGCTTTTTTCATATTTTCTACACTTTCCACATTTCGATAAATAGCCAATCCATAATACGTCGTCAATTTTCTTATTAAATCATCTGTTAATTGTCCTGCTCCTCTTCCTCCAAGCATATATGTTTTTTTTTTAATTTCTCAATCGCGTATCCATTCTTTTCTTAACATATCCTATGCATTCGCTTTTTTTTATCATAAAATGTGTACCTTAGGGTAGCCTGTCAAGTATTGCTTTGAACGTTTTTGAGTCGTCATCTCCAATATAATTGAGATACCTCACGCCGAACAGTGTCCTCCATCTTTCCTGCTGAGCCTTCGTGGTTGCTATCACATTCTTCTGCATGTGCAGCATATGAATCCTGATATTCAACGGTGTCAGTTTTGTTTTTCCACGCTGTGCAACGTTCGCAATAACGGCTCTTGATAACCAGGTCGATAACTTTTCCGGAATAATAACCAATAAGAGTCGTTACTCCAAATAAAGATTTGAAGTAACGCTTTTCCACGATCGGTCACCTGACACTTTCAGTTGTTTTGAAGAATATTTATACCAAGTTTCAAGTTGACACATGCAAGGAATACAATTTTCCATTAAGACTTTTACAAGCCATTTCATCCTTTTAGGGGTTGATTTTTGAAAAACTCTTTCTTAGTGCACACCCTTACACCCTTTGAGTAATATGTCTTCTGAATTTCATTGAGGTAAAAGCAGGGACTTTGATTTCCCCATACAAACTTCATCATCCCGTTGCACTCTTGATTAGGCTTTGTTTTGAAAAATCCTAAAAAATGCATTTTATTATTTGTTCTGATGAATATTTATACCAAGTTTCAAGTTGATATACACAAGGAATATAGTTGTCCATACAAACTTTTACGCCCCCCCCCCCCATTGTCAATTATCCATCAAAGAGTTGATTTACGAAAAATCCTTTCTTAGTGCACCTCTAGACCGTCTAAGGAACATATCGCCCAAATTACATCCTCTATCTTCAGCGGTTTAGGCCGTGCATTGTCTATATGTCAGCCAGTCAGTCACGGAATTGTTTTATATGTGTAGATTGATAAACGGACTTCTTATAGGGAGTTAATGAATGTATTTCTTATGGACATTTGATGCACGTACTGCTGATGGACAATTGATAAACACAGTTCCTATAGCCAATTGATGACCGAACTTCCTCTAGCTAATTGATTAACGCACTTCCTATAGACAATTGATGAACGTACTTCTTATGGGCAATTGATGATGGTACTTCCCACGGACCATGACCATACTTCTTATGGGCAGTTGATGAACGTACTTCTTATGGACTTAATGAACGCACTTTTCACAGACAATTGCTGAACGTACTGCTGATGGACAATTGATGAACACACTTCCTATAGCTATTTGATGAACGCACTTCCTATAGCCAATTGATGCACGCACTTCTTACGGGTAATTGATGTCCCACGGATATTTGATGACCGTACTTCTCATAGACAATTGATAACCATACTTCTCATTGACAATTGATGGCCCTACTCCTCGAGAAAATGCGTCCAGACCAATAAACTTGGTCATAGCTATCCACTGACGTTTTTTTTGCCGGGTCGTTGCTTCTGTGTGTATTATCTGTCGTATATCATTGATCCAACGATCATCGTTTGGAGCGAAGCCCCGAAGGATATCGTCAGGAGGATCCGAAGACCTTAAGGTTTCGGAGTCACGCGAACCTTTAGCCCGATTCACCCCTATTAGAGAACATTTTGTGCTGGCATTATATATATATATATATATATATATATATATATATATATGTGTATATATAAATGGGCACAGAGATACGAAGGTGTTATATACGTACCTACTGAAACGTTTTGAGAACAGAGGCGAAGATCGCGTGGACTCGAAGAGTAAAAGCAATCTTCACCTACGTATCTATGCTAATGAGAAATATTACGATAGAAACACACAATGAGGATAGCGGAGTCTGTTTCTACGTGGCTGTATGCTAATTTTCCGCCATCCCGTCGTCCCTTCGGCGAGAAAATATATTGTATGCATAATGATGTATGCATTAATGCAAATATTGCGTATCTAAGTGAACACACACTTATGGATTAATAATTATCCATTTTATTGGCAGGCAGGGAGTTTGATTCATGGATTCTCCTTATCAAAAAATACGAATGGCAAATGAAGGGATGGTCAGTGTTGTTGAATTTTGGATGGAGATTGAGTTGAGAATGTGCAAGCCCGGTTGTATTCGCTTCAAGGAGTATGCGTAATGTTGAAGTTACAAAAATACGATTTTTCTATTTCATAGATTGCCTAGGGTCTTAATATTAATTGGTATAAAGCGTACGTAAAATTCCAGAAATTGATCGAGAAACCCTTTTTTCTTTTGTGTTTTTCTCGAACACTATGATTAATGCAGCTGTGCAAGTCGTACGTCAAAATATATTCATACGATTCACTTAAAATTCGAACAGAGCATAGTTTATAATATTTTCTATCGTATGAGCCGATGCTTTATTTATATATTTATCGATTTGTCAATAACAAGTGATTAAGGTTGTTTTTTTTTGTCGAAAATCGAACTTTTTTCTGCAGCTTGCCAATTTCGTAATTTTCAGAATTTAAACAACGTATCCGGCCATACGGAATTCTTATTATTATACTAAAAGTCTATTTTAGATTTTTCATTTTAGATGATCCTAGTTGTCAGAACCACCCATACCCATCGGCCATGCAGCAACAGCGGCACTTTGTTTAAAAAATATTGGGAGTACAAATAAGTCTTCGCCGTTTGACAAAAGATGACCCCACCAGGAGGTTATGGTTGATGTTGTCAGATGTAAAACGTCATATCGTAAGGTTGGACATCTAGCAAGACTATAACCTTGAAATATTCGCGATTTTGTATCAGCATCACATAATGTTTTTCGTGCGCAAATGTCGAGTTTTGAGCCGAATAAGCGTAATTCGCGGGAACTTTTGATTTACTTCTTTAATTTGAAGAAATTTGCAACTGAGGCGCATCGATTGCTTGTAGAAGCATATGGTGAGGCTGCTTTAAGTGATCGAAGTTGTCGTGAGTGGTTTCAAAAGTTTAAGAACGGTGAGTTTGACGTTGAAGACAAAGAACGTAGCGGAAGGCCGAAAGTGTACGAAGACGCGGAATTGGAAGCATTATTGGAGGGAGATTCGTGCCAAACGCAAGAAGAACTTGCATTTACATTAGGCGTGACTCAACAAGCAATTTCACATCGTTTAAAATCGTTGGGAATGATTCAAAAACAAGGAAATTGGGTTCCATACGAACTGAAGCCGAGAAACGTTGAACGTCGATTTTGTACTTATGAAATGCTGCTTGCCAGGCATAAGTGAAAGGGTTTTTTGCATCGTGTAGTCACTGGTGATGAAAAATGGATCCACTACAATAATCCAAAGAAGAAGAAATCATGGGGACCACCTGGCGATGCTTCAACATCAACAGCCAAGCCGAATATTCATGGAAAAAAACTCATGTTGTGTATTTGGTGGGATCAGCTTGGTGTCATGTATTATGAGTTGCTCAAACCGAACAAAATCATTACTGGGGCTCTCTACCGAACACAATTGATGAGATTGAGCCGAGCACTCAAGGAAAAACGCGCCCACTACTACTCCAGACACGACAAAATTATTCTCCTGCATGATAGTGCTCATCCACATATTGCGGCGCCGGTCAAAACCTACTTGGAAACACTCAATTGGGAAGTTTTACCACACCCGCCGTATTCACCAGACATTGCTCCCGCTGACTATCATTTATTTCGATCGATGACGTACGGCCTGTCTGAGCAGCACTTCACATCATATGAAGATACCAAAAATTGGGTCGATTTGTAGATAGCCTCAAAAGATGAAGCGGTCTTCTGACGCGGTATCCATATGCTGCCAGAAAGATGGCAAAAAGTAGTGACTAGCGATGGACAATACTTTGAATAAAACATAAAGTACTGTTCTGTCACAATGCCCAATTTTTGATAAAAAACGGCGGAGACCTATTTGTACTCCCAATAATAACACTATTGTTTGTTACTATTTTTCGATTGAATAAAAATCATATTTGGCAAGACTATGTATTAATTGTCCGTTGAACCACGACTTCGCCATCCCAATACTCTCATCAGAAAAAAATATTCAAAATCAACCTGTTTTTTAGGCCCCAAGCATATGCAAACCCGCCAAGCGCATCTCCCATGTTTTTCGTAATCTTTTTTTTATCTTTACATTCCAAGTTTTGGATTGAGCCTACTAATGGACTCACATTAATCATCGATGGTATCAACAAGATATATTGCAAGGTAGGTGTATTAGTGTGGATGTCAGTAAAATTATATGGATGAAATATCAGTAGCTACGCATGTTGCTTAAAAAACGACCGCTTCAATTCGATTTCTGATCAGATATGATTTTATCGGGCATTGTTCCGATGATAAGACTACCGCGTCAAGGTAATTCTCGTGGCACAATAAATACGTACCGCAAAAGGACGGACGAGTCATCAAAGCTTTATTGTAAAAGAGCTGTTGCCAGTGGCGACTGGGTATGTATTTTAGGCTCATATCATAAAGACTTATACACCAATAGTTTAATAAATACTCGTAATCGCATCAGCAGAAAAAAAGACAAAAAAAATGAGTCTGATTATAGCTAATAAAACTAACATTGATCATTTACTTAAGATCTTCTGCACTGAAACTGAATGGTGAACGCGCGTCACAATCCTTTTGAAAAAAAGGCCCGGCCCTTTTTACACCAAAGAAACCCAAACAGACAGACAAAATTTCCACAAATTCTACACATCGTTTCAGCATCGTGTTTCAACAATGACAGTTTAACTGCAGCCGAAAAAAAATGATAGACATACACTACAATTCGACAATATGGGTACGATTAAAATACAGTCGAACCTCGATATAACGAAATTCTTAATATAATGGAGATTTGTCCATTCCCTTCTGATAGACACCCGAAACCTTCATACTACGAAGAAAAACTATAGATATACCAAATTTATTTTCAGCACCCTTAACCTCTATACAAGAAATTTTTGTGAACAAAACCTCTGTATAACGAAGCGTTCGGTAAACGAACTCCCTTCCTTTCGTTTCCTTGTCCCCCTCTCTGCTATCGAATTACTATCGTAAACTCGGCAAACTCGATCGGCAACTATCGAAAACCAAATTCAAGGTAAAAGTCTAAGGGTACGCAAAAGAAAATTACCGACTTTTTTTTAGAAGACTTTGACGAACCCAAAGATACAAAAGCTGTTATTTCAATGTTACTATGTATATGTATTATTATAAAATCAACAAATGTGTTTTAATGAAAATATTTGTTTGATTTTATATAATTCGCTTTTAAAAATAATATGTTATATAGATTATGCTCTAATTGCTAATTGCTTGTATAAATTGCTCTAATTTAAACCATTCTTTCTTTTAAAAATATCCCTATATTTATAGTATTAATATATTTTTTTTTAAAGAAAGAAAGGCTTAAATTGGAGCAATTTTTATTTGTCCTTTTCATTAAAACCTCAATATAAGGAATTTTTGGAAAATGATTTAGATATAACGAAACCTTAATATAACAAACTTTTTTGCTCTTCCCTAGAGATTCGTTATATCAAGGTTCGACTGTAAATAAAAAATAACGCACAAAAAATTGAGTCTGGAAATCGGGCTTTTCCCGATGCTCTTGTTTCCTCCGGTAGCAACTGCCCGGGGTATTTCCGCACAGCTCACAGTATCTGGATATGATAGCAAGGCGATTTTGACGCTCATTGTAAAAACGTCTTAACGCTGTTATCGTTTTTTTTCGTACAGGACACGTCCTGTTTTGTCTACCATTAAAAGGTCCAAATCTCATTTCCTGTTTCACGTTTCTTTGTTTGACCACTCAGGCACACACATACATAAACATTTTTCCAAGCGCGGGAAGAAAATTCCCATTTCCACAATGTGAAATTTGAATTGCGAATATTCGTGGCCGTCTTCGAGCGAGTACTCGTGCTTTACACGTGTTCTTGTGCGAGCGATTTTCATCAATGTGAGATCACTTTAAGGCCAATGGGCGATTGACCGGAGTCCAAGGACTTCGACGGATAATTGTCTCGAAGAACGTATCATTATTCTCCATAAAAATGGTTATCGGATTAAAACAGACTTTGAAAAAAAGTTATTATCCCGCGGGGAAGAACACTCCGGTAAAATCAATTAGATAGACCTTAGCGAGACGGTCTTCATTCCATAATCAGTGAGAATTATTTTTAAACGATTCTTATCAGTTTGAAGTGGTACAGTAATTAATGCTATGCCCGAAAACAGAAACCCAAGCACATTAATACTGCTGTTTTTAGAGTACAAGGCCAAATAAAGAAGAATTTAGGGCTCGATTGGATTCGTGCGACAGAATATTAGTTGTCATCCAATTTTTTTACGATAAGAATCTTGGAGAGGTCCGCGTAAGCTTGGAATTTCAAAAAATATATTCTTTTATTGCAAAGCATGCCGCGGGCCTTGATTTTAGCTGGCAACAAAGATTTTGTAATAATTCTAAAAATTGATCGAAGTGGAACGATTTTTGTGACAGGTCAGATCATCCACTGCGCTACGGCGAACCGCCTCATCGCTGCGATTTACACTTTTTCTTTTGCCTCTTTCTCGAACACTATGTTTTATGGAACGGTGTAAGTCGTATCTCAAAATTTATTCATCCCATTCACTTGAAATTCGGACAGAGTATAGTTTGTAATATTTTATATCGCATAACCGGATGATTTTTTCATATGTTTATCTATTTGTTAATAACAAGCGATTTGAGTTGTTTTTAGCCGCAAATCTAACTTTTTTCTCTACAGCTTGCTATTATCGTAATTTTCAAAATTTCAAAAAACTACCCTGTCATACGAAACTTTTATCATTAGACTAAAAGTACATTTTTTTATTTTTCATTTCAGATTACCCTAGTTGCCCGAATCACGGACATGGATTGGCTATGCAGCAACGGCGCCACTTTATCAATATTTTACAACAACAAAAAAATCAAACTTGTCAAAACCACGTATCAATTGTCTGTAAAATCCCCACCTCGTCGGTTTTTTTTTTGGTCCTCAAGCTCTAGCCTCTTACCGACTCACTGGGTGGAGATCGTCCTCCAAAGGCTTACCAGAAATGATCAGCACACGTGAAGAATAAAATTTCACAGAAGCAATCTACCAAACGATTGCAACAATTAAACCAGATCGAAGTTTCCTCTCCCCGCGAATAACGCATTTAGGGAACTTTCTAAATCGGTACAAGGCTTATCCTGCGTCAGCGTCGATGATACATTGCCGAATTACACCTCATCCAGTTAATTCAAAACCCCAATTAATCATGCAATTTCGGCTGAACACTTATACTCACCTACACACGTACATCCACACACATACACATACACATAATTACCACTCATTTTGGGGAATTCGTTCAGGAAGTTGTATATTATACGGGAATGCGTAACTCTCGTCCGTGTAACGAGTGAGAGAGTCCTTGAGGCGTACGAAATCGGTATAAAGCACATACACTCTCGTATGCCCGCGTAAAAGATACGATACGTCGGCGGCGCCGTGAAATTTGTTTCTCGTTCGACTATCGTTGAAAGGAAAGAAAAAAAAACGTCAAAAAAGTGAAAGAACGGATTTGTGGATCGAGTATGATCGACGTGTGCAAAAAAAGTAGAAGAAATGGGCAAGGTTCTGCCCCCCCTCTCTCTGCCTCCCTCACGGCCCCCTCGTCGCACATCTGATACGATCGATTTCGATCTTCGCAGTGAGTAGATTCCTCCTCGCCCCCTCTCGCGATTATTCCATCTGCTGAGCTCTTGGATCCTCTCGATCGAGCATAATACAGCCTTCCTCGTGATCATCGATTGCACATATACGAGCTAGCCAACGCACACGAACAGAATTGTGCGTTACGAGAGAACGATGCGGCCTTGCTCTCGATGTTACAGTTGGGATTACGCAAACCGGGCGAACGTTCGCTTTGGTCCTCTTTCATCCCTCGGCCCACCACCCCCCCCTCCCCCTCCCCCGCTCCGCATCTGCGGAGAATTTACTAACGAACCTTGACTATGTGGACGAGTTGGTGGAAATTTGAATCGGCCGGCAAATTTGGCCTATTCACGCGGTATCTCTTGGATGCCAGCTGTATTCACTTGCACGAGCGAGGATAATTTTTGCCTTCGTGTGGAGAATGAACCATTACCGATTCAGCGGTTCGTTCAAGCGCGGCGTAGGCCAGATCTGATCCATTGAAAGATAATGAGTTCAAGATCATTTCGGCCAACGGATACGTCGGTTTTCCCGATTATTAATCGACGTTGCGTCCTTCCGGAAGGCACTTGGAACGCGTGTTGGGGAATCGGTTTTGGGATCGGTATGGTGTAGGAACGGACAATGATGAGGGCGCGGGTGGATTGGTGCAGGGTATTGGTGAAATCGTAACTGCCCTACGAGGCAGCACTGATTAATGGAATTGCCAGTCAAATATGTTGGGTAAAATTCCAACAATCCGACGCCGTTACTTCGGAGAATATTCAAAAAGTCAATGTTTTGAATAATATTTTGGTGACATCAAGAGAGGCTGATTTGATTTGATTGATCATTGTGCCGGCCGAAAGTAGGCCAGAAAGTACGTGTCCAATTACGCATCAGGACGAATATTTCAACTTCTTTTTCCGTTTTGCGAGTCCAGCTTCAGGAACACCACCATTTGTTCCATTTCGTTCATCATCGTTGCTGCACATTTGGCGCTTGTTAGCTTCCCACCAATCTCCATTCTAAGATACGTCTTATTATCCGAATCTTTTATTCCGCAGCTCATCTGTGCCGATGCCGAATAATGTCACTACATCCGGTATACACATGATCGACTACTTAGTAGACAAAAGGGCGTAACCCACGCGGTGATGATTGACGAGAATCGTTTCTTTTCTCTTCTCTTCTTCGTTACGAATGCCGCGATGCCCAAGCGACGAGAATTATCGCGGTCAATGGACAATGGAGATCGCCCTTGTTACGAAAGTTACCATGCGAGTGATACGCGCTAAAAAAAATTGTCTGTTGAGTCCACGCCGTTCCGGGATCTCCGCGCGAGAAATAGAACATTGCGATGTTACAATTGTAGCGGCGCATTTACACAATTCCGTTTGTGCAATTGGGACAATGGAAAAGCATCGTCGGAGCTCATTGGTACGCCGACCACGGTCGCGTCTTTGATTCCCTCTTGTGTCCGAATTCACAGCAGTCTTATCGTAACATTGACAGCCAACGTTCCTTGAGCTTTGGCCAGATGCTTTTCTTTTTTTTTTTTCTTGCGTTGGCGTAGTTTCGCCTTGAAAGTTTTGCCTTCGACAGGACAATGAACGCCCCCTCTCGACTGTTCCGCGTTGCAGAAATCCATCTCCAAATTCGCCCGAGTTACGCGTGAGGATGATACCTTGGGGCTCAAAAAACAGGTCGATATTTAAGACTTTTTTCTGACGGAAGTATTGGGATGGCGAGGTCGGAATTTTACACACAATTGATACATAGTCTCGCAAAGTTGGCGTTTTAATTTTTATTGAACAATATCGATAAACAATGAAGTTATTGCAGTTTAAAGAAAGTATTCTTGTTGCTGCATGGCCATTCGGCGTAGGTGGTTCTGACAACTAGGGTCATCTAAAGTGAAAAATGAAGAAAATATAATTTTAGCATGATAATAAAACTTTCATATGATTGGAAAGTTTTGTAAAATTTTGAAAATTACTAAATGGGCAAGGTGTAGAAAAAACCTCGATTTTCGAGCAAAAAACAACTTTAATCATTTCTTGTTAACAAATGGATAAGCGTATAAAAAACAATCGGTCATAGGATAGAAAATGTTATAAACTATGCTGTGTCCGAATTTCAAACAAATCGGACGAATAGTTTTTCAGACAACTAGCCGGATTTTTGCAGTATGTTTTTGATGAATTTAGTGAAAATCGATGAGACTTTTGATTTCAAGGTAGTTTGCATTTTCAGACAAATCTTTTACCGAAAATTCTTTTTTGAAAATCTCCAATTTTCACGAGAGGTTGAATTTTCAAGAACACGATTTTCCCCCTATGTTAAAATTGAAAATATCGGTATGAATTTTTAAACAGGGACACATCCTCTATGGTATATTCGTACGGAATCTTGGGAAAATCAATTCAACATTCAAGACTTCGCAGAACATTGAATTTCCAGAAAGACTTTTCACTTTTGCCAAAAAGAAATTGGGCCCTTTAGGAACTTGGTCATCATTCGTTGGCCATTTTTTTTTTTCGAAAAACCGACCTATCCATAGCAAGTTTGGTGTCCGAAGTCATTTTTCTACCCAGGAAGTTTTCAGCCGTTGGAGACTGTGAATGAGAGAAAAATGACTACGAAAAAGAAAAAAAAGGAAGACGCGAAAGAATCACACGCATGATATGCTCACACGAAGAATGAGATGGATCTGTTAGGAGGAGAGGTCGTGGCTCGCCCGGATGGCCATACTCAGCGAAGCATTCACTTTTATACGCTTTGCCGTGACCGCGTAGTTGGCTCGCATCATGTTTCATACACACGCACACACATTGAGGCACTCTCGCTTATAAATTTGTATATGTAGTTTACTACGCCAAATCGCAACTAGACACGAGATATATTCACATTCGGTTAAGAGTACACCCGCCCTCTCTCCAATGTTCATCCTTTCGTCTAAGTGTACATACCGAATACGTACGTGAATCAACGGAAAACGCTACCAAAGGCTTCGGCCACAGACGCACACGCACACATTCCCCATAAGCATTTGTGTATGTATAAAAGGAGGCTTCGACTTCCATGCCAAATCAAATCAAGACGTGCCCTCATAGTGGAAACATGAAGGTAAGGACGGACCAAGTGGATCTGGCTTTTGGTAAAAAAAGACCATCGGGCAAACGGAAGAGGGAGAGGCTTTGAGAGGTTTAAACACGAGAGCAGCTGATATCCTGTGATTTCACCTTTGAGAGTACTTTGTGCCAAAGAGTTTTCCCAACCTTCTTTGATAACGAAACTTCCACATGCTAGGCGGAATAATTGGGCCGCGTTTCTTTCAGTTGCCATCTCCTCGAGCTAGATTGAACTTTTAATTATCGTTCTCTCGTCTCGCGATATACATGCAAATAGTATATACCGGTGCAATGAAAAAAATATTATTTGTGGGAGTACGCGCAATTTCAAAATAAGCGCCGGTAATGTAGGATCGTATCAAGCAAAACGCCACGATAATTGTGTAACGAGAGTTCGGTAATTAACGTACCAATTTGGCAAACCGGGATTCCATGATTGTTAATTTGAGCACCAATTGCCGTGAGAAAATTACGATTATCATGGACACTGGTGAAATGACGAAAAAAATATCTGTTGCTATTGAAATGGACTTTGATCGGTTGGAAGTTCGGGCTTGTATGGGTTTATTGCAAATAGAGATCATCAGCTGATATCCAAATGGACATTGTAATCAGTTGGAAGTTAGTTCGGGCTTAGTTAAATTTACGGCAAACAGTGATCATCAGCTGATATTGAAATGGACATCGGTCAGTTGGAAGTTAGTCCAGACTTGTTTGGGTTTACTGTGAATAAAGATTATCAGCGAATATCTCGAAAAAGCGAATTATACCTCGTTTGGGTTGTCTTGGACACTGGTAACTGCAAGAAGGGTCATCAAAGATTTGGCAAAATGGATTTTCATCGAAATTTTCGTTCCGACTAAGTAACTTTGGTGACTAAAGGACACTTTTAACGATCCAATCACATTTTTCGGCACTGCATATCTTCTTTTTTTCACCGGCACGTCTGATTCTCCGAAACCCAAACGATTCTCCATCACAGATCGATCCAACAGGATCATTGATGACACGTACATTAGTTGCTAGACGAGCAATCAAGTGGAGTGCTCCTCATTTTTTACGGTTATGTTTTTGTTTTATCGAAGCAGATTCTCATCATCGTTCTCGTTTGCGTGCTCGCGAGCCTGGTTCGTGGCAGCCTCGAGCCAGCTGGTTACAGGCCACCCGGTACGTATCCTCAAGCAAGATACTTGCCACCTTCGTCGAGCAACGATCGCACGGATAATCGTTACGTATCTTCCACGACCGATCTCGCGAGCCGACATTTCGGCGCGATCACCAGCGAATTGTCGAGAGGTCTCACCCTGCCGTTGCAGACGGAGCCCGTTCCGTTCTCCAACTATTTGCCGGCCAATCGGCAATCCACAGATCGGAACGACCATCAATCGGTGGTCGGGGAACGATGGACCAACGTTTTTCCTCGTTTCAATCCAACGACCGAGATTCAACGCACGTTCGACCAAGCGATACCGAGCAACGATTATCTTCCCCCGGGTCAACGTGGAACACCCTTCAAACATTACTCCTCCCCCGTGAACAACAATCGTCCAACCGCTGATGGAAGATCGGCGGATTCTTATGCGAGTCTTGCGGGCCGCAATCATGCCTCCACGAACGACAAATCGAAGGCTTCCCTCTATCGACCGGACAAATTTGGAGATACCGGAAGTGACAAACACTCGGCGAGTTACGACAATCGTCAACGAAATCATTATTTGTCGCCGGAAAATCACGTGAGTAAAAATATGAGAATTTTCGGTCGAGTTTATTTGTTTCGGTGTAAAAAAAAAAAATTGAGATTTGGTAACTCAAACCGACACAATATGTGAACTCTAGCCATCGAGTTGAAATTTGTTAACCGTTGATAACATCGAAGCGTCGTTCTTAAAAAAACGAATCAATTTTCCTTTTGTTAATTCTCCGTTGTCGTACAAGCTTTCGTAAAATTTGAGATTTCGAGTTAAAACTTTTTTACACAAATAAAAAAAGCGGACAAGTGTGGTCGGTATCAAATTTGGTGAAGATCGATAAAGCCACTCGGGTTTTATAAAATATTTTTTATTTTCAATTTTCATTGATCTCACGGTAGATATATTTGATTCAATTTGAATTCATTCTTGAACATTCGACTCATATTGCATATTTGGATTAGAGTAGACGGCATGCAGCACGTTCAGATCAAATTTTGGAAAAATGGGTGAAAGTGTTTAGATTTTAAGGGAGTTTGTGTCTTCCCCCAAAACATTTTCATCATATAAATTTTTCCAAATTAAAGAATTGACTTGAATACATGTTTGCAATTGAATAAATGAACATTCAAGTATACTCGAATAATATTCAATACTTGAAGAATTGTTTGCACCTGAGTAGAAAATTCCAGAAAGAATGCAGTGGTCTGATTCAGTCGGGAAAAAAGTTCATATTTCAAGTACAGTGGAATTGTTTCCACAGTTTTCAATAGAAAAAGGTTTAGACTCTTCATCGAAGTGAATTAAATTGCAAGTGCTTATTCATAATTAAGACTCCGGCGAAGTACGAGTTCGAGTACGAAGTCAAGGATAATTACGGTAACGATTACGGACACAAGGAGATTCGTAACGGCGAGAATACCCAGGGTGTCTACAAGGTACTTTTGCCGGATGGTCGCAGGCAGATAGTTCACTACGAAGCAGACAGCCACGGATACAGACCGACGATCACTTACGAGGAGGCCGACGCGAGTTCCATCACGCGACAATCGTTAAACCACAATAATCAAGGATATCAATATTGAAATCGTCAACGATTATTCGTCTCGTACCGTCATGAGATTTTTGTACATTCCGCAAAAAAATTTCGACGCATACGCTTGTAAAATACATGCTTTTTAATTCACAAATTTCACGCTCGAAATCTCCAGTACAAATCCTACAAATTCCACGCTCCAGTTATCCCACATGTTTTTCATTCCGCGATTATCGAATAATTTTTTTTTTTTGAAAATTCCTCTTTTCCTCCAGGCACAAGATATGATGGACTTTGGATCTTGAATCATTCGCATATTGGTCTTGGACCCTTCGACTAACTATCAAAAATCAAAGAACTCATTCTGATTTTTTAGATTTTCTTTCCTTAAACATACCAAATATCGTGATTTTGATAGAAAATTAGAAAACTGCCTATACTGGAACAGAAAATGACATTGTATTTATAAAAACGGACATTGACACACAATACCATCGATAGAGTACTGAGCATTAATTAATGCTCTTCCTTGTACATATAATTTTATCTACCATCATCAAAATTGTTTATTATTATTTTCGTAATAGACTATAATTATTTTTTAGTGAAAAAATCTCAATATTTCGTTGCGAATGATTTCGAGCCAATAATTACTGGCAATGAAAAGTGGATTGTCTACAACAATGTCGGTCGAGAAAGATCATGGTTGAAGCTCGGGGAGGCTGTTCAGACGGTTGCATAGGCTAGATTACACGCGAAGAAGGTCCTACTCTGTATCTGGCGGGATTGGAAATTAATCGTATATTATGAGATGCTACCACCCAACAAAACGATTAATTGGACCAAGTACTGCCCACAACTGGTCAAAGTGAAGCGAACAATCGATCAGAAGCGGCCTGAATTGCCGAACCGAAAAGGTGTAGTGTTCCACCAGGATAACGCTAGACCACACGTTTCTCTGATGACCCGGCAAAAGTTATTGGGGCTTGGGTGGGATGTTTTTGTGCACCCACCGTATAGTCCAGACCTTGCACCTTCAGACTATCACTTGTTCCGGGCGCTACAGAACAGTTTGAATAATAAAACCTTCAGTTTCATGAACGTTTCTGAAAACCACTTGGATGACTTCCTTGCCCAAAGATCTTAGGACCTCGATGAAAAAGGGATGATGAAGCTCCCGAAAAGATAGCAGAAAGTCACTCGAACAGAATGGAACATATTTAGTTGATTAAAATCACGTTCTTTGTTAAATATGTTGCGTTTGAAATTCGCTCGAGTTTTGCTACTTAAAAATCATTATAATAAATATGAATTTTGTAATGTAATTTTTTGCAATATATCAGTTAATTTATTTATATTTATTCAGATTCCTATGTATATGAAATATGTGAAATAAAATATATACTACATATATGAAATAATAAAATATATAAATAAATATCGAAACTGGTAGATGTGCGGTCGGGGTTCGGCCCGGGCGTTACTTCGAGTTAAGCAGCATCGCGCAAGGCCAATACTCGGAGCGGTGACTGTTTGACCGTGCATCGACTGGCGCATCAATTAATGAGCGGAAGGCCAATACTTCTGGTACCTTGGTCTAGATACTTTAAGTAAAAGTATGTGCGCCAGAGAATCAGAAGGATATGGGGCCGTCTATACCGATACGGGTTTTCCACAGTTTTCCCGTACCCTCGGCATATGCGGTATGGTGTAGCTTAAGATGGCTGTGGATGCAACGGAAGTTAGGTTAGCTTAGCGAAGTGTGGGTAGGGAGTGATAGGAAAGGGTTAAATTGGGACGGGTAATACGTAAAAACCTGCAAGGGTATACGTTGGAATGCAGGGGTGAAATATAATATATGTATATATAAATAAATAAATAAATATATAAAGAGAGAATTGAAATTATGCAGAGAATATTTAGAATAGAAACAAATATACATATAAGCAATTATACAAGTCGAAGTATGTAGAAATCCATACACACACACACATACAGTACTGGACCAAAAAAAGTACACACTAGTCGAAATTTCTTACCGCACTAAAATTTACATAGCGGACTCAAAAATAAAGGTAATTGAATTGCCCAAGTGTCGTTTTAAAGAGGACAGATTAACCTTTATTTCACTTTTTTTTATAGAAAATTCTCTACGTTTTTTTTCTCCCCGGTGCGCACTTTTGAAAGTGGCAATTTTTTGGCCGTCGAAAATTAACTGCAAAGTTTGTAGAAAATTGTTTTCTCGGTTTTTTTCTATGGTCAACTTAAAAAGGATATCAAAACCTACATTTTTGTTTTTTAGAAAGTCTCGTACGATATTTTTTCGCTTCAGTATTGCATTTTTAGCTAAAAAGACATTTTTCAGAAAAAAAGCGTCATTGAAGAACTACAGGGTTTCAGAGAAAATGTCAAGAGGGTAAAAAGTTGCATGGGTTCACACTGGAGTGGCTAGAATTTTTTCAGAATTTTTTTTTTTCATTTTTTTACCATTTTTGGTTGGAATTTTGATGAGTGGAGAGGCTCCACTTGGGAATTATGGGGTCTAGGACAATATATTGAGAAAGGAAATTTCTTTACATATTCATTTTTAATTAACAACAATTTTTTTTCATTTTTGTTTCATTTTTTAATTTTAATTTTCAAAAATAAAAAAAAAACATCTAGAAAAATTGTAGTTAATTAAAAATGAAAATGTAAACCGATTTCCTTTCTTAATTGTTCTAGACCCCATAATTCCCAAGTGGAACCTGTCCACTCATCAAAGTTCCAACTAAAAATGGTAAAAAAAATGTCCAAGAAAAATTCTGAAAAAATTCTAGCCACTCCAGTGTGAACGCATGCAACTTTTCACCCTCTTGACATTTCCCCTGAAACCCTATAGTTCTTCGATGACGCCTTTTTTTTCTAAAACATGTCTTTTTTAACTAAAAATGCAATATTAGGGCGAAGAAAAATCGTACGAGACTTTCTAAAAAATAAAAATGTCGGCTTTTATATTCTTTTTAATTTTCCCATGGAAAAAAACCGAGAAAAAAATTTTCCACCAAATTTGCAGTTAATTTTCGATGGCCAAAAAATAGCCGAAAAATGGCCACGTTCAAAAGTGTGCACCGGGGCGAAAACAAATCGTAGAGAATTTTCTAAAAAACAGCAAAATAAAGAGAAACTTGTCCTCTTTAACACCCCACTTGGGAAATTCAATTACCTTTATTTTTGAGTCCGCAGTGTAAATTTTAGTGCGGTAAGAAATTTCGACTAGTGCGTACTTTTTTTGTCCAGTACTGTATATATATATATATATATTTATATTTATTTCTACGTTTCACTACTCCGAATTCCGTTTACTTTGGTCGTGCTCTCACGTGTCATTACAATCTACGTATAGTGAAGCTTACATTGAAGAGGGAAGTAAGGAGATATAGACAACGCTAGACATAGCAGTAATAATACCATAGAGCCATGATAGAGAGAGAGAGAGAGAGAGAGAGAGCCAGGAGCGAAGCAACGCTGCTGGATGAACTTGGATATTTCCCTCATCATTTTCACATCCTCCACGTTTGGAATGTTTATGTCAGGATATAATTGCGTCAAGCGCGGAGTTTTAGCGCCGTGCTCATACGGGCTCTATATATAGTTATATAAATTCACGAGCCTCGGTGAGCGCGAGCAAGATAGCTTGAATACACGGGGAGTGTATTTATACGGGTATACGAGACAGTAGATAGATTCGCGGAGGCATCTGAATTCGTAATGAACAAATTCCTCGAGCATCTCGGATATCACTGCACCTTCTTCCCTCCCGTTCGGCCCCGCGTTCTCATTCACCATAGTATACTTTTCATTATGACTTTATTCCGCCGTCCCGTACAGAGGTGCGCGGACGATTTTTCCTTTTTTTTCATCCTTCCTTACGAGAGGAAGTTGTGTTTCTCGTAAAAGAACTTGAATTGAGATTTATCGTGCTGGAATGATATAAATATTTAAAACGGATCGGAAAATCATATTTGGAAAAATTGTTCAAATGTATTTGTGTATATAGTCGGCGCCAAAAATTTATATCGCGCTAACGTGTCAATGATTCTGGCAACCAAGGGGAGTTTTTTTTACCGTAATAATACCGATAATAATGACAATAATACCCATAATATAGTACATTGTGTACCAAGGAGACAAAGTGGGTCTTTTACCACGAGCGCGATGTTTTCAGTACGAGTCGTAGACAAGCGCGCGAAGCGAAGACGAGTACTGCAAACATTGCGCGAGGGGTAAAAGCCGTTGTCTCCGCGGTGCACAGGATTATTTATATACCAAAACCATGTTCTCCGAGCGTTTGTATTGTTCCATCTATATGGCTGCAAGCATGCGCCGTAGCTTTGAAATGTATCAGCATATACACAAATGCGTCGTACGTCGATTCATAGAGGTCTTTTGATTTTGATGGCAATATTTCGTGTGTCGTCTTTGTCGCGGCTTTCTTCAGGTCTAGCGGCGTGCATTGGAGCCATTCATCGCTGCAATGTTTTTCAATATCACGCATTGTTTATTTAATTTTTTTTACTATTGATTTATGTCGCGGCGAGATCGACGATGCTTTGTCCCGGTAACACGTGAAAGTGAGGTTGTGTTTCTTGTTGCAAATAACGCCTTAGCGTACACAATAATTCCTCGACCTAACGACTGAGGGCAGCACCTAACGACCGACAGCTGTTGTACAAGGACGTTTCACAATTTTTAAATCCTAGGACGTAAAATACCTCTTTTACGTACCGTTTAGATGTACGAAAAAGCGAGGAAAACATGATTGTGGTATATAAAATATAATAATGATAGTAATGAGGCGTAGGGAAGTTGGCGTGCATTGGAGCCACTCATCGCTGCAATGTTTTTCAATATCACGCATTGTTTATTTAATTTTTTTACTAATGATTTATGTCGCGGCGAGATCGACGATGCTTTGTCCCGGTAACACGTGAAAGTGAGGTTGTGTTTCTTGCCGCAAATAACGCCTCAGTGTATTCAATAATTCCTCGACCTAACGACTGAGGGCAGCACCTAACGACCGACAGCTGTTGTAGAAGGACGTTTCACAATTTTTAAATCCTAGGACGTAAAATACCTCTTTTACGTACCGTTTAGATGTACGAAAAAGCGAGGAAAACATGGTTGTGGTATATAAAATATAATAATGATAGTAATGAGGCGTAGGGAAGCTGGCGTGCCCATGACTCGGGGGAGTGCAACAACACTCCCTCGCAATACCGCACGATAAATTTTATAAATATGGCAGTAAAAATATTTATCCACATACGTACATCTTTCGCTCTGGCTCTCTCTCTCTCTCTCTCTCTCTCTCTCTCTCTCTCTGGTTATGACTGCCTATGACTCCGTGGAACACTTTTTCAAGCTGCGCGGCTTTAAAAGAGTACTTGGCGCTGCAGCCGTGCTTCCATGCACTTTTTTCTTTGAATACGTTAATGCTTTGAGACACGAGCCCGACGAGCGCGCGTTTTCTGCTTTCGTGCCTGTGACGTTCCTTCATACGCTCATATACAGAGGCCTCCGCTTCCTCGGCGTTTTTGTTATAACGCACGCAAGCCTGGGGTATAGCTAATAGAAGATGACAAAAAAAATCTACCAAAATGGTCAGGTCTTTTGCTCATAGCGCAACGGTCATCAGGACAGTGTCAAGGGGTGGAAATTTATGGAGAGAACGAAGAAAGGGTAAGCAATGCGGAGAGATAGAGAGAGTGAGAGAGGAGTTGCGGAATAGATGTCAAGAAAAAAAAATGAACGGAAACGTACTGACGGAGAAGGCGCAGGTCAGGCGTAAGTTCAAAGAAACACAAAATGCAGTACATGCTGCCCTACGGCGCCCTTCCTCGACTTCCCTTTTCTGCCCCCCCCCCGGTGCATACTACTTTCCCGCTTTTAAACTTTTTCCTCGGTCTGCTTACATCTGTACTCACCTAATCGTTTGATATATACATATGAATATAAATACAGATGAAAGTGTACGCGATGAAAGTGAGTTCAAAGCATATTTTCTCCGTTGGTCGGCACCACGCGGAAACGAGTGTTTTTCGCAGCTTTATAGCTGCGTCTTTGTGCTTTCGCGCTTGCAAATGATGTACGTTTTTTTTCTTCTCTCAACGTATACCGAATACTCGTTTTACAATTTTTTTTACTTCCGCTGTAAGAACATACGAAGTATTCCACGCTAATTGGATTCTCAATCGATCTTATTGCACATTGTCATGTAATTGATAATAAAACAAACGTTGATCGTGCAGTGGTGCAGAATTCAAATCGAGCTTTATTCTCGAACTCAGGTGTGAAAAATTTTGAAAAATTATCCGTGCCGTCGCCGCGAGAGCGGGAAAGGTTGTGCGCAATTATTAGTTAGGTTAATAAGGGCCCGACTAGAAATTTGGCTACGGGGCACACTAGGGCCGGATCCGGCATGCTGTACTACGGCATTGTACAGGCTCCTGGATTAGGGCTTTACTAGGAGTGAAACTCTTGTTGGCATCCGGCCTTGAAGCAGATTCTGGTTACGGACCTGATCAGTAAACTCTTTCAGGCTCTGGCCGGCTGCCGCATCGATGCCTGAAATGAAAAATATAATCATTAACAAATTATGAATTAAAAAATTATCGTAGTATTTGTTGTTTCCATATGCTTTATTCATATTCCTGCAAAAGTGATAATTGAATTAAATTGTGTCTTGCCTCGTCAAAGTTTTTGTGTAATCACGGGATTTGAACCTTCGCCTTCTAATTCTAAAGCTGAGTGCGCTGTCTATTTAACAACTAACATTCTAACACTTGTATAAGCCTGCTTTTTTCGTTGCTTATTTTTATCATTCTAAAGAATGTCATTAATTTTATTTTTTTTAAATATAATCTTTTGCTTTGAAACTTAACATAAAATTCTTGAAATAAAGTTAAAAAAGGGTAATTGGACTTATAATGACCTACAATAATAAATTCACTAGTAATGTATTTTTATTTTTATATTAGGTGCAGTAAAAATAAATCCATTATTTTTGCAATAGATGGCTTTAGTAATCTGTATCTCGCGTTGTATAAGTGCGATCGGATTACGCTAGATGGCGTTAGAAAGATAAGATTTCATACTAAAATCAACATCTCATACAATTTTGTGATTGCTTGACTCAATATTGTTTGAGCGCACGCCAAAGATGGCCACCAGCAAAGTGAAAATACGGCCTATTTTACAGTTTTTCTTCGATAAAGGCAAAAACGCAAGCCAGGCGGCTGAAAATGTGAATAGTATTTATGGTCCTGATACTGTAACAGCTAATCACGCGCAATTTTGGTTTCGTCGATTCTGTTCCGGTAATTTTGATGTCAAAGATGCACCACGCTCTGAAAGGCCAATTGTCGAAAATGTCGATACAATAATGGAAATCGTCGAGTTCGACCGTCATGTAAGCACTGTTTCGATTGCCCAGGAGCTAAACATTGCACAAAAAACCGTTTGGAACCACTTGAATAAGGCTGGATACAAAAAGAAGTGCGATGTATGGGTGCCACACGAGTTAACGCAAAAAAACCTCATGGACCGAATTTCCATCTGCGAATCGCTGCTGAATCGCAACAAAATCGACCCATTTCTGAAGCGGATGGTGACTGGTGATGAAAAGTGGGTCACTTACGACAACGTCAAACGAAAACGGCCGTGGTCGAACCGCGGTGAGCCGGCGCAAACGATGGCCAAGCCAGGATTGACGGTCAGGAAGATTTTGCTGTTTGTTTGGTGGGATTGGCAGGGAATCATCTACTATGAGCTGCTCCCCTACGGCCAAACTCTTAATTCGGACCTGTACTGTCAACAATTGGACGTCTGAAGGAAGCAATCGCCCAGAAGCGGCCATCTTTGGCCAATAGGAGAGGAATTGTGTTCCATCAGGACAACGCCAGGCCACACACATCGATAGTGACTCGCCAGAAGCTCCGGGAGCTTGGCTGGGGGGTTCTTATGCATCCACCTTACAGTCCGGATCTGGCACCAAGTGATTACCACCTGTTCCTGTCTATGGCGAATGATTTTGCTGGTGAAAAATTCGCCTGAAGAGAAGCTTGTGAAAATCGACTGTCCCAGTTTTTTGCCAATAGGGACGAGGGTTTCTATGAGAAAGGCATAATGAAATTACCTTCAAAGTGGCAACAAGTTATCGATCAAAACGGTGCATAATTGACCTAAATCGGATCATTCTAACTATGCTAAATAAAGCCTTCAATTTCATGCAAAAATAATGGATTTCTTTTTACTACACCTTATATTATTTTAATATTACAGTCATGACATATTTGGCTGAACTTTGGTTCTTGGATTAATAATAATGTAAGTTATACTTTATTGAATAGTATCACGTTTGCCCTTAACCTATTCCTTGGCTGTCTTCGCCATCGGCAGCCTCAACACGGAGCTGACAGCTATCAGGCTGCGATCCGGATACCGTAGTAAAGTACGCCTGATCTGTACCGGTCCACCGGAGTCGATGTTTAGGAACACCCGTTCCTTTAATTGTTTTGTAAAACTTTGATCGATTGGTCCCGAAAAGCGGTTCAATGGATCAATTTGAAAATTTACAGGGCTATTGGTGTTACATGAAGCTGAAAAAAAACCTGGCAATATTAGTCTTTTCATCAACATTTGTAAAGTAGTGGTAGATTTACTGAAAAACCATAAACAGTCATTTTTTGTACTGTTTTCAAATTGATGTTAAGGGTGACATTTTTTTTCTCAAAAATCAATGAAAGAGTTTTGTAGGAAATTTATTTAAGTTTTCAAAACTGCCCTTTAATTTCCTTCGTGATCATTGGTTGCTGAGATATCGATGATCAAAGACAAAAGGATCTTTTTGCAATCAAAGTCGGATATCTCAGCAAAAAATTGACGTAGAGAGACCAGCACAAAAAGAAATTGAATCTGAATAAACAAGCAAACTGACCTATGCATTGATTCAATTGAAAAAAAAATTCCGAGACCGTGGACCCTTGAAAAAAACAAAATATTTGGAAAATTTTTGTCCCGCGTTATTTCTTATGGTTGCGCCATAACCGTAGCTCACAACAAATGTTTGCCAAAAGATCTCAAAACAAGAGACTTAAAGCTTCAAAATGCTTTTTTTTTCATCTCGATACGCCCATTTTTCACAGATATACAGCGCTTCAAAGAACACTAGAAAAATTGAATAAATTTTCTGTTCCTTTAATTTTTTGGAGCAGTGTATATATACAGTACCAGCCAAAAGTTTTCGATCACTTTGGATAATTGCTAAATTTTCCATCACCGTGGATAATTACAATGTTCTATTAGAATAATATAATTCATTTTATAGAGCTGTATAATATCTTCGTAAAATCTACACGTATCAAAAACTGTACACTTTGCGCACCTGTTTGTTTGTTTGCTTGCGCACGCACCACGTAAAAGTTACTGACCCAATCTGTATGGAGTTTTCAGAAAAACATAGGGCTTCACTTGAAGTAAGATTTAGTTTTTATTTCATCGCAATCGCCTCACTCAATCAAAAGATATGCTAATTTAAAGTTTTCGAACATCTGCGCATCCGAAGTCATCGGCACGGTTAGTAAAAATTAAAATGAATTATATTATTTTGATGTAATATTGCAGTTATCGAAAACTTTTGACCTGTACTATATATATATATATATATATATATATATATATATATATATATATATATATATATATATATATATATATATAAATGTATACGTATAACGTTTATATCGTATGAGGGCTCTCAAAGTGAGATCGAATTCAATTTATGGTCGATTTCATGGGCTGACTCATTAGCAAAGTTGTACCGAGTTACGCAGCTTTGCGCATGGCCGATACTTGGAGCGGTGACTCCTTTGGTGTGCACCGGCTGGCGCATTAACCAGTGAGCGTAAAGCCAATACTTCTGAGACCTTGGTGTAGATACTTGAGTTAAACGCCTGTGCACGATAGAATCAGAAGAATATGGGGCTGTCTATACCGGCACGGGTTTTCCACAGTTTCCTCGTACCCTCGACAAATGCGGTATAGTTGAAACTTAAGGTATTTCTTTCGCGAAGAGTCGTATTTTGTGGGCGTATAAGCCAGGGCCCTTTTGAATCGTTAGTAGATTACAGTGGCGGTTAGTATAAAATAAGTTACAGCAAACCCAACGATGAACTGGAATGAAAAATTTCGCGTAAATTTAGTAGATTTAGACATTTTCACATGTTTTCTGGGAAGTCGCGGCTACAAAAGTTCATCTGCTAGTTACATTTTTCTAAATTTTATCATTAATATTTTCTGTAAATATTTGGTAACCCCCTGTTTTTATTGTCGTTATGGAATCTTCAGATTTTTTACATGCTTAGAACAGTTTAAATCAGACATCTAGAGTTATTTAGTATATAAATTATCAGATAGAAATATGGCTAGCATTTTACCCCCATAAAGTGCCACATGAATTAAATGATTTTTAAAGTCGTAATTTTATGTTAAAAGTTCGGTCACTTGGCTTGAAAATTCATCAGTACATTGGAATTTATTTTTACTTAATTATAGATGAAAACCAGATAATTGTTCAATATTCGGTTTCGTGAAAGGAATACCTTAAGACTGTTGTGGACGCAACAGAAGTTAGATTGGATTAGCGAAGTACGGGTGGAATGTGATAGGGAAAGGTTCAATGGGAAGGGTAATGAGTAAAAATTTGCAACGGTGTATGCTGGAACTCAGGAAATATTGTATATTAATATACATATATATTAAGGGGGTCCATTTCTTATTTTATTTTTGCGGGGCATCCGATCAAATTGTGATAAATAGAAAAAAATAAATATCTTAAAGGCTCCTTGTAATCGGAAAATATTTAGAGGTCGCTATCAGGGTTAAAACAAAATTATTTTGAAGATGAATGAAATTGAATGATTTATATTTTTTCCAAAATATTTTCCGGAATACAAATTTGTTTATACTATTTATAAGAATGTTACTTTATCTTAATTCTTTATAGCATGTGCAATCGTACTGATATTGAAATTTGGCTTGTTTTTCCGATGTTCGCTTACGACTAACAGCAGATACTGTTTCTGTTCTTCATCATATGTAATAGCCTGATGAAATTCTTCTATAAGGACAACTCCTCGCTCTGCTGTGTCGTTTACTACACCGAATCCTTTGCAAATAGCAAAACACTTTAAAAAGCTTTCATTACTTTTCTACTCTAGTGGGTCCCGAGCAAGAAAAGTTGGTTCTATTTTTATGATTTCAAAAAAGCGCAAGGTACTAGCGGTTACGAAGTCTGCCAATCTGATGTTAAGACGCTTCTGGATTGTTGTATAAGCTTTCACTTAACGACTGGTACTCCCTGGACGTGCTAATGATTCACTCATTTCGCGCTTCGTCTTTATTGGAACGTCGTCATTGAAAAAAGACAAACAGATTCACTTTTCTGACAGATATCATAGATGGTTCATGAACCTTTTTAGGACGGTATTAGCCACTTTAAGGTAGCAGTCTCGCCAAGGCGTTTTTCGATAGATTTCTTTTTAATTTTGATTACTCATTCAGGACACTATTAAATGATAACCTCCAAAATTTTAAAAGGATTCACCGTTCCTTTTTCGAGATATTGGCAATCAAAGATTTCATGGTTTTGCACGTGTTCTTATGGAGAGCAGTGGAAAATTTCACATTATACGTTATAACTTCGAAACTTTTCTACGGTTTTTTTTTTAATTCTCTATTACAGTAGAATATATGACGAAGTGGGTAAAAAAAATCATAAATTTTGACTTTCTAGTTTCAGAGATATAGCGATTTAAATTAAGCGATGTCTAGCGACGCTAGCGCCACGAAGCGACGGGAGCAGACTAGAACTAGATAACAGTAGTATGTGCATATTCGTATACGCAGAGTATCTACGTACTAGTAGCCGGAATGGACATTCTGATACAAAAGTGAGGGTTAGGTAAACATATTAGGCGTTTTTATCAATACTTTATGTTTTTAAATCCCGATATGCTGCCCAACCTATATTATAAGCATATTTCGCAATATTTCGAAGGTTTCATCGATTGAGCGGAGAATAAACTTTTCAATGTGACTGTGGCGAGACTACTACCTTATACACAATCCGATATAAATCATGACATACTCGACACGAGTCGAGGCTCCATGGTGGGACAAATATATAGTAAAAATGTTATAATGCTTGGTAGCGACCTCTAAACGTTTTCCGATCACAGGGAGCTTTTGCGATATTTTTTTTTATCTGTTTGCCACAATTTGATCAGGTGCCCCGTAAAGAAATTAAAAACAAGGTAAAAAGTGGACCACCCTGCCATATATATAAGTTATTTACTTTTTATTTCGTTCGTTAGAATTAGTTTTTCTTAGTTGACACTAGTTTTAACTAAAATCTAAATTTATTTGTCAGTAAATTCTAGTTTTCACTAGGAAAAAACTATTTGTAATGAAGGCGTTCAGTCAGAATGACTTTCTACTAGGTGAAACACGTTTATACTGTAACATATATAGGTTTATATATATATATACATATGTTTATATTATGATAATTATTTCACATGTATAAAATAAAGTGAAATGATTGTATCAGGCCAAAAACTGATACAAGGATATTAAAGTTCTCTGAAAAGAAAAAAAAAACAATTACACAACGTTCGTAAACATTTAGAAATTAAAAATTCACTTCACAAAATATACATAAAAAGGATCACAATTTTTTGTTTGTTTTTTTAATCAATGCTTTGCCGGTGAAGCCCCTCGCGGTCGAATTAAAAAAAATGTTAACATCGCACCTGGAGCAGAATTCCAAAGCCTCGTATATCAACCGAATAAATCCAAACCTCGAGCAACACGATCCAATATTCGTGGATAGTTAATCGAGGGAGTGAAGATCGACTCTTCGGTGGTGCACTTCATTAAATTTATCGCTGACATCCAGCAGGGAAATGAATAATCCGAGATGAATATGCGAAACAATTCAATGAATTGCCATTGAATAATGTAGATTTATTGGTATGTATGTAAAAAGTTATAAAACATATATGTGTACATCTATATATATATATAGACATGCATAAATACACGGTCATTTATACTCGACCACACGACACGAAAATCATTAGCCTATACATTTCATATTACACTGGTCGTCGCAAAAAAAAAACGGAAAATATTCCGTACGTAATCAGGAGTAAAAATTATTAAAAAAATATTTTAACAAAAGATTGGCACTCCGTTCGTTTTTCGAACGTTCCGGAGTTTTATGGCGATAAAAAAATGGTGGGCTGCGAAAGTAACGATTAATATATTAAGCATTTATATTGAAAAACGGGTACTCTCGAGGGCAAGAGCGAGAAACGATGAGGATGAGAAAAAAGAAAATGTTATTTCGCAGTTGAAGGCGACATGACATTTTTCCTCTTTTTTTTTTCGACAAAATACTTTCGATCCTACAATAATATGATTTTTATAACAAAATTTCATTTTACATTATCGTACAAAAATGCGTTACCGCATGAAAAGAAGAAAAAAAAACGAAAAAATAAAATAAAATAAATACTTGGCCTTACATTCGTCTGTGTATCTCTCGTTTAGCGCGTTTATATTTATAGTTATTAATAACGATAACCGTTGTTTCCGCTCGGATAGCCAGCCGCGTTATTACCGTGTCCTCCGCCAATGCCGGCGCCTTCCTGGACGTAAGTTACTTTGGGCCGGAAGCCATTCTCATCGGCCTCGTACTCGACCGTCTGACGTCGACCGTCAGGCAAGAGTACGTAATAGACACCGTTTACGACGTCGCCGTCACGGCTCTCCTTCTGGCCGAAATCGTTTCCGGACGCGGCGTCGTTCACCATGTACTCGAAATCGTACTTTGCCGGGACCTTTTTTTTCCCCCACGGGACAAACAGACCCAAACAAAGAGTTAAAAAATGACATTTTTCTGCCGGGGAATAGTGAAAAATGGAGGCTACTTTTTAACGACGATATTTTTCGTGAATTCCACAATTAGTTATTTGGAATTTTTCTCAGTTATTTTTGCACCGATCACGATGTGGTTTAATTGTCAAAATGCGTGTTAGCAGCATCGCCAGGTCCAGTTACTCCTTGATTCGCGCTCGGCCCAACCGGAAATCCAATTCCTAACAACTTTTGATTACACTTTCACCGCGCAATAAATTGCGCTCCAATTTTTTTCTTCCTTCCATCCAAAATTTTCGTAAAAGCAAACAACCAGACAAACCCAAAAAACCCAAATAAATTGATCTTCATTTTTTCTTTCTTTTTATCCTCCAGAATTTTCAAAAAAAGCAAGAAAAATTGTGAATCGAAGAGCAACGAAAAAAAAAACTCACGTTGCTGGATCCATCGTCGTAGCCCCCGTTGGTACCACTGGGTGCCCCGTACTGCTGATTTGGCGGAAGATATTGATTGGTAGCGTACGGGGCACCGCCGAGCCTTGTGCCACTTTGACCCGGTCTTGCGTAGCTACCAGCACCACCGAAAGCGCTGTAACCCTCCTGCTGTCCAGCCGGAGAGTTAACGCCGTTTCTCTGCGGTGGCCCGTATTGCTGATCTGGCGGTAAGTAACGCTGCTGCTGGCTCACCGGCGGTTCCGGTCTGCCTGAGATCCCGACCACGAATAACGTCAGTGCTATCGCTGCTTCCACCACGAGCATTTCTGGATAACAGAACACCGCACGGACATGTACATGTATGTAGAGAGTGTGAGAGAGAGAGAGTCTTTAATAATATATATATATATTACACGGCTCATAGGACCGTGTAATAGTCGTAATATATTACGAGCCGTACACCGCACAGCTTAATAATTGCATCATTTTAACGATTCGATGAGTCCCAAGTTCCCACTGCAATTAAGAGCTCAACCCCCAACTCTTCTTCCCACCCCTCCCCCGCGTTCAAACCTAATTTTTTTTTCGTTCTGTACGTTCGACGATAATTAGATGCGGGGGGTGTTAACGATCATGCGATTTAGACAGATTTGGGATGGAAGATCGCGGTATCGGTATTTTTCGTGAAGTTTTGGCTAGGGATAGGCAGTTTTTTTTAGGGAGGCTAGTACAGGGATGTTATCTGCATGTGGATATATATTCATAAAAGGTGACAATTGTTAAGTGGCTAAATGTTTTTCAAGGGTCTGGCGCGGACATTTTGCGACTGGGAAAAACATGTTTTACAGTGGTTTTTCAAGTCCTCGTGAAACAAAAATATAGCGTATTTTTGTGACGGGTAGAATCTGCCAGGAAAAATTGAGCGTTCTGGAAAAAAAAACAAAATTCCATTTTGAGTACAGCAGAAAGAAAATAAAATTCTGAGCACGAAGAAATCCTGAAAAATTTTGTTTCTTAGTCTTTCTTAGTCTTTTTTTCTTAGGTATTTAATTCCATTTGGAAAAATATTTTTTCGGAGTGTTTCGTAATCGAAATTTAATTATCTGCATTCTGTTGGACTTGAAATCGAATTCGGATTTTTTTTTCCAGAAATTATCGAAGATGTATTTCAAAATATATAAATGGTATTTAATTCCATTTGGAAAAATATTTTTTAGGAGTGTTTCGTAATCGAAATTGAATTATCTGCATTCTGTTGGACTTGAAATCGAATTCGGATTTTTTTTTTCAGAAATTATCGAAGATGTATTTCAAAATGTATAAATGGCATTTAATTCCATTTGGAAAAATATTTTTTAGGAGTGTTTCGTAATCGAAATTTAATTATCTGCATTCTGTTGGACTTGAAATCGAATTCGGATTTTTTTTCCAGAAATTATCGAACATGTATTTCAAAATGTATAAATGGTATTTGATTCCATTTGGAAAAATATTTTTTCGGAGTGTTTCGTAATCGAAATTTAATTATCTGCATTCTGTTGGACATGAATTTGAATTCGGATTTTTTTTTCCAGAATGCTTAATTTTTTCTGGTAAATGCTACTGGTTCCAAAAATATGTTGTATTTTTTTTCGAAGAGGACTTGAAGAACCATTAAAAATCGTATTTTTTTTGTCGCCAAATCTTAACGCTAGATCCGTAAAAATATATATCTTAAACCTTACAACCTTACAACTGTTACCCTATATATATATATATATATATATATAATTACTCGGCAATTTTTTCATTTCCATACGTTCGTGTGTTTTTGTGCATGCAGGCAGTTGTGAAAAGTACCAAGAAACTTCACACGCAGGTAATACGTAATTCCAAAATACTTATTCATATATCATGTATAAAAAGTATTGCGGAAAAGTGTACTTGTATAAACATCGTGATGTCCACCGTTGGCCTGAATGAGATACATCTCGATCTTGGCCATCGCGATTTGCGTAACGCATGAAACAAAACGTTGGTTAACGAATCGAGAAGTAGATATTACGTATATGCGGTACACGCTTATGTGTGCGTGCTTCTATTATCTTTGGTGAGTTCGGTCTTATATTCGTGTAAAAAAGAAGCCTGGCCTACCGATCACGCGGTTGGATCTTTTCCATGTATTAAGAATTCACGAATATTTGCGTATGTGTAAATATATAGAGAGAAATTTAATACTTGTATATTTATTAAAATATTTATACGAAAATACAGCTTTGTGAGCGTGTATGTTGACAATAGATTTTGTATTGTATAATTTTGTAGCCTGGGTCTTAATTTTAATTGGCAACAAATATTTCGTAAAAATTCCACAAATCGACCGGGTTGTGACAATTTTTGTGAAGGGTCCGATCGCCCACTGTGTATATGGCGAATCGCCACGTTGCGATTTACGTTTTTTTCTTTTTGCCTTTTTCTTGAATACTATCTTTTAGAAAACGGTGTTAGTCGTGTCTCCAAATCTATTCGTCCGATTTACTTCAAATTCGGGCAGAGCATAATTTATAACATTATCTATCGTATGACAGGATGGAGGGGGGGGGGGGGGGTTTAATATGTTTATCCATTTGTCTATAACAAATGATGAAAATTGCTTTTTTTTTGTCGAGAATTAAACTTTTTTTCTACAGCTTGGCATTTTCAGTTTTCAAAATTTCAAAAAAAAATATCGAGCCATACGAAAGTTCGATTATATTAAAAGTACATTTTTCATTACAGATGGGCCTACGACGATTGGCCATGCAGCAACGGCGGCACTTTCTTTAAATTATAATAACTCCATTGTTTATTAATATTTTTCAATGAAAACAACTCTAACTTTGCACGGCTATGTATTACTTGTGTGTAAAATTCCGACCTCGTCATCCCGATATTGTCATCAGAAAAAAATGTTGAAAATCGACCGGCATATGCAGACCCTTTGAGGGCTACATACCAAGGTTATTATTATAAAATAAACACGTTTCATATGTATATTTTTAACAACTATTTTTTTTTTCATAGTTTAATAGATTGTATATAGGTCATTGGTACGTATATCCTAAGTGCGTTCATCTGTGCATTGCGATCTATTCCAACTCCGAATAAGGTACATGCATATGTATATATATATATATTCATACATCTATATGTATAGATATACGGACCAAAGAATATTCCGAGTGCCGCGAAGGATCTTCTTGTACTTAAGTTTGTGCGTTTTGCAAGAGAAAGGTGTGTGTTGTTCGTCTCATCAACAAATGGGGATCCCGCGATGCGAAACCGCCGAGAGTGCAAGATGAGTAACGAAGCGACTTTACGAGGAAGGACGCGTGGGTATGTATCGGCAAATCGTTATCGGGCTCTCGTGCCTTTTGTCGCTTCCGCGCTCCTTCGCGTATATAATTATTAATAAATAAGCCAAGTGTGGATATGGAGGATCTCGATAATGAAAAAAAAGCTGTCGAAGGTTCGAAATCGTATTTTTTTTTCTTCAATTATGTACGTGTACATTATGGGAAAAAATCGGTATTTTTCTTATTCTTTCAACGACAATCATATTGATTGAACTTTGAGCTCATTTTGCAACTAGACTTTTGATTTAAAACGTGAAAAACGACTTTTTAAAGAGGTCTTCATGAGGTCTTCATTTCGAACGTGTGATTTTTTTTTATTGCATTGGATTGTATACCTGATGTAGGATTTTAATTTCAATTTATAACAAAGTTTTTGGAAACTGCAAAAATTGACCGAAGTGTAACGATCTTTGCACTATTTTTTTTTTTTGGCAAAAGTGACAGGGCTTTCTGGAAATTCGAAGCCCCAGGAAATCTTGAACGTTGAATTGATTTTCGCGAGATTGCATACGAATGTATCATGGAAGATGTTTTCGTGTATAGAAATTAATTCCGATATTTTTTATTTCAATATAGGGCGTAAAAACTTTTGAAAATTTACGCTCTTGTGGTATCTGAAGATTGTGGAAGATGAATTTTTAAGAAAAGTTTTTTCTGATAATGAAAACTACCTTTAAATGAAAAAAAGTCTCACCGAGTCTCAGTAAATGCACTCTATTGGTGTGCAAAAATTCAATCAGGTGTTTCAAAAACCATTTGTCTGGTTTGCTTGAAATTCGGACAGAGTACATAACATTTTCTATTGTCGGACCTATGATTTTTATAATATTTTCTATCGTCTAACGTCTATGATTTTTTCATATGTTTATCCATTAGTCAATAACAAGCGATTAAAGTTGTTTTTTTTTTCGTCGAAAGTCGAACTGTTTTTCAACAGCTTGCCATTTTTGTAGTTTTCAATATTTCAAAAAAGTATCCGGTCATACGAAAGTTTTATCATTACACTAAAAGTACATTTTCTATTTTTCATTTCGGATGCCCTTCGCTGCCAAAACCGCCACATCTATTGGCCATCCAGTAACGGCGGCACTTTCTTTAAATAATAATAACTTCATTGTATAACAATATTTGTCAAATAAAAAAGCCGAAACTTGGCAAGACTATGTATCAATTGTGTGTAGAATCCCGATTTCGTCATCCCAATAATCTAATCAGAAAAAAATCTTGCAAATAGAGAGATTTTTTTAGCCTCAAGCTTGTGTCATTTTCACGTTTAACGCGAAGGAATTTGGACACTGATTTCTGTAACTTTATCAATATTTTTCAATAAACAAATTATTCTAACTTGGCAACATTTTTCGTTAAGTGTGTTTTATATATATATATATATATATATATATATATTGTACGTTATTGTTATCCTGATAGTCCTCCAAACCCTCATTTACCCAGGTATCCTTATCCCAAGAGGTTCATCACCCCACTATACAATTCGTAACGAGTTACATTGCGCCTGTATACTCACTCTTATCGGAGATCCTCAACGAAAAAAATCAAATTCAAATATTGCTTCTCGATTCCTCGCACTGAGGTGTCAACTTTTTGTTACCCCCACGAGCCGTAGAAAAATGTATATATCCTCTAGGGAGTATCGGCTTATGGACGATTATCGATTACCGATCACATCCGTCGTCTCGTCACGAGTGTGCACGGATAGTTTTTTTTTTGTTTATCGCTGCTTTTCTCGATCCTTATGGGAGATGACTATGGTGCGGAGTGCGAGGTATCATCTGCCTTGGACGGATTTTATACTTTCGCGGGAGAGCCTCACTTCGCCCCCCTGTATATGGCAAGGTGGAAATCATCCTGTACAAACGTTCACCGATATATGTAACATCACGAGCAAGGCCGTTGCGCCATCGTCCGAAACACTTACACAACGTTAATTGTCAGACGCATACACACGTACGTAAGGGACATTACGATAAACATTGGACAGAGAGAGAGAGAGAGAGAGAGAGAGAAAGGGGGAGGGGAGAGGATGGTGATCGTCAGGCATCGAGAGCATTGAGGAAGGAATTTTTTGGGGGTGGCTCTTTCCAACTTTACCATATTCTCTCATCTTTATCTCTCTCTCTCTCTCTCTCCCTCTCTCCTCCCTCCCCCCTCCCTCCCTCTCTCTCTCTCTCTCTCTCTCTCTCTCTCTCTCTCATTTTTTAACTTGTTTTTTATTCTTCAGTTACGCACGATCGCCTCGGCTCTTCGGGTCTCTTTGTTTTTTTTTCCTGCAACGAGCCAATGATCGCGGACCAATTTGTACGTGATTTCGTCCTTCTCCTCGAATCATCGTTCGTTTCTTTGTGGATTCGCGGTGCACGCTGATGCACCCGCGCAGATTTTGATCGTCGGGGAATATCGATGTTGATCCGATTTACCGAAGGCCGCATATCAGTCTTATGAAAGTGAATTTCGCGCGAAACGGTCAATCACTCTTCGACCTGTATGGTTATGCTGACGAGGCTATCGTTATTGCGTCAAAATTGGAGGCTGATACCCGGAGCTGCCGAAGCGATCTTGGTTTGCAAGGAAGATTACTGGGGTTTTAATGTTTTTTTTTGTTTGGTGTTGTTGGATGAATTGTGCATTTTTGTGAAATTATGTGGTAGAGGGTGAATTAGGATGCTCGCTGTTTTAAGGGAGTGCTTGAGGGAATTATTCGTTTTTCTCGAGTGGAGCAATTTTATTTACTCCTACGAGAATATTTATCAGACTTGGAGAAATGGTTGTGTTTGGGCTATGATCGGCATCCATAATAATATGATAAAAATGCAGTTTCTGTGTGTGCATTCGTTTGGATTATCTAGGGGCCACATTTTTTTCTGGTGAGAGTGTTGGGATTACGAGGTTGGGATTTTACACAGAATTTATACGTAGTTTTGCCGAGGTTGAGGTTTCTTTTTTTTTTAATATCGATGAACGATGATAGCAGCATAGCCAATCGGTTCAGGTGGTTTCGGCGGTATGACCGGATACTTAAAACAAAAAATTAATTACAAAACTGGCAAGCTGTAGCAAAATAATTCGATTTTCGAGCAACAAAATAATTTCAATAATGTGTTATGAACAAATGGATACACATATGAAAAAAATTATGAGGTTATGTAATAGAAAATTTTATAAACTGTGCTTTGCCCAAGTTCGACGTGAATCGGACGAATAGATTTTGACAAACGACATCGTTTGACAAAACATTGTGTTCGAGAAAAATACTAAATCGCACCCTTGACAAAAATCGTCGCAATTATCTCATTTTTTTCTATTTTTATAAAATTGTTGTTGTAAATTGAAGTTAAGATTCTAAGCTAGAAATCTATGCAAAAAATTGTTTTAAAACTTCAAGCTTATGCAACCCCATTGAAAGATTGTGACAATCACCTTTCAGTATTTGCACCGAAGCTCTCCAGTACTCAATGTAAAATAGTTTCCTCAGCTTCGATCGTCATCTGACTCAATTTTTCATCCCCTTCCAGTTGATGTGATTATCAATATGTGATTTTTTCTTCCATAGAAAATCTTTTTTCTTTCCAATAACCATTGTATTGAATTTACTCTTGAATTTACTATTGAAACAAGATCGAGTAAAAGACAGTACACTAAAACTAACCTCAGTTAAAATTGACTGGATAATCGCAACGTAGTTGCATCCTTCGTTTGCCCCGCTAATCAACCTTAATTATTTTAATCCAACTGTCCTCTGCTCTATTCGATTGGCGCTGAAAATCATTTTCCATCATTTCGGGTCAGTTATACGAACTAGTTTCGCTCCAAAAAATAACGCAAGTGAAGATTCGTCCTAGCATCGCCAGAAGTTACACGAGCACGAAGCGTTCAAGCATTCAAACACTTCGCTGTGATTATTTTGCGAGTAATTATAATTTGGGATACTTTGCGAGGACGACATGCGCCGAAACTCTCACTTAATTATGCAATGTCCCGCGGAGATATTAATTAGCGGCATATCTGGTATGTGCGCTGCGCGGGCCATTTAAGTCGAGCGGTTCGTCGAAATATCGGGACTGGCCGTGTCTTATTTCGCCGTATATTACGCTCGCTCGGTACTCATTTTTGGAGATACCCATTTCCCTTTCCCAAGAACAAGAAACTCTTTCCGCCAGCATTTTTATACGGATACGCGGAGAGTTCGATTACATTACGTGAAGTTCTCGCCCGGCTGCGAATCTTTGAGTCTCGTTTTTTTTTCTCTCTTTCTCTCTCTCTCTCTCTCTCTCTCTCTCTCTCTCTACCTCTCTTTATGCATCGCTCAAGAGTACCGGGCGTCAAGCGGCGTATTGCCGGATCCCAAAAGATCACGTATCTTCCTCATATAAACCGTGTCAGATTTTTTTTTCACCCTCCCCACTTCCTTGCCCCTCTCATTTGCACGCTCGGCGAATGTCATTAATTGCTCCGCCATTTTGGCCCTCTCACATTCTCATTTTTCACTTTGTCAGCTGACTGAATAATTATCTCGTCGTTTGCTTTTCGCCTAATGACATTTCCGTTTTGAATCGTCGTCGAAAGTGCTCGTTCCCTTCGTTACGGACTGGCGGCTTATTATTGTCAAGATGGAATAGAATATTTGCGAAAAATCGTCACACTTCGTGAAATCGTTTGCCACGTCATAAAAAAAAGTATTACAGATCGTTTTTTTTTTAATCGAATGTACGAGAACTTCCAGAGGAATTTTTTTTTTTCGTTGAGTATTTGATTTTGCAATTAAATTAATTATAAATGTGATTTAATTATTTTAGGCAGACTCGTTTGATTCGTTTTTGATCTGATTCATACAGCGAGAATTATCCAGGCCATTATTACGGTCTTATGTCCTGGAGGACTCTCGGGAGTATAGTCGTTGCATAAATATATGTATATATATATGATACTCATAGTACCCACCATAAATTGTTATAAATTCATAGCGCACGACAGCCTTAATGCAACATGCATGAATCGTAATACCCACGAATGAGGAAACGCAAGAAGGAAACTCGAGAATTTCCATATTCTCACGTGAATTAACCGTAGACACACCTATTGTGCTATACAGAGCACATTTCGTTCGGACCCAAATTCATTACACATTTTGTTTTCGAGTACCAGCTGAGAAATAGAATTGCCTCATTAACAGGAATTGTGTTTGAAAAGTATTTTTATTACTATTATAAATTTATTAATTCATTTTACAAATCATATATCTATTATTTTTATAATTTCATAATCAATATTTCCATTATTATTAAAATTGTATTAATTAGTTTTATAAATATTTCCATCATTATTATAATGAAAAAATCGTGAAATCAAATTTGATTTTTCAAAGTTTTGGAAGAGACTCGTAGACGAAAAAATATTGGAAACAATCGTGCAACCTATATGGGCACGAATGACGATTCATTGTGAGAGATGAAGCTTTTTTTGGGGAATTGCGGTAGTTTTTAGAGTTGCAAATCTTGAAGCGGCGGAAATATATATGTATATATATACATGTATGTACGTGTGTGACCTGCATATAATGCATGGGCCGAGCTTGCGACTGAAATTTATAGTCGAGTAATCAGCGCTGTAGGGTGCGAGTCGAGGCGTCTCGGTCGCGGTGTGTCGACGTTAGTCGATAAATTTTAAAAAGCTCCACAACTCTCACACGCGATAGTCCAAGAGACACTCGCCAGGCTCCATTTTTCTCTCTGGTATACCAGCAGTGCTTGCATGCTTTTTTATTATTATTATTTTTTTATTAGGAAACAGAAAATATTTCTCCTATTTTTACGTATCTTCGAGCCAGCCGGATGTCGAATATACCCTTCGTCGCGGTTATACTTTATCTTTCAAAACCGTTTTCACGGTATTATACTTCACGCTTGACCGCGGATTATTTTTTCGCTCATTCTTTTACTGCTTTTATTTGTGGTCACGGTTTGCGACCTTCATTTAGTCGGGAAAGCACTTTTCACGATAAAATTTGACGCTGAAAAATGAAACGGATGAAAGTGGACGGTATAGCTTTTGTTTGGGGCTCAAAACAGGCCCATTTTCAATATTTTTTTTCTGATGCGATTATTGGAACGACGACGATGAGATTGTACATATAATTAATACGTAGTCTTGCCAAGTTTGGACTTTTTTTCTATTGAAAAAATTGATAAACAATGAAGTTATTATTGTTCAAAGAATGTGCCGCCGTTGCTGTATGGTCAATCGATGTTGGTGCTTCTGGCAACTAGACTAACTTAAAACGAAAAATAAAAAATGTACTTGTCGTATAACAATCAAATTTTCGTATGACCGAATACTTTTTTGAGATGAAAAAAATGACAAAAATGGCAAGCTGTTGAAAAAATTTCGTTTTTCGACCAAACAAAAAGTAACATCTTTGATCATTTGTTATCGACAAATGGATAAACATATTTATAAAATAATTCGGTTGTACGATAGTGAATGCGATGAAAAAAATGTTGAGATATAACTTACACCGTTTTTTGGAATTTTTCGAATTTTTACAAACTCTTCACTGCAAATTGAAATTGAGGCCCTAGGCTATAAAACTGCAATAAAAAAATTCCCAACTACCGGGGCATCGTGTATGTGCGATAAATCCTCAAAGATATGACGGCGAATGAACCTTATGAAGTCCAAAAGGGAACTTCATAAGGCTCGGAAAATAAAAACATTCCCGTCGACCGTGAGTCAAGGATCTTTGCAAACTGAGGTATTTGAGTATTAGAAAAATCCGCGGAGACGGGAAGTTCTGCATGATTTTGTTACGTAATTCATCAGCTATAGAGTTGCAGAGTCTAAGGTTTGCGTGTGTATACCGAAGAAAGCAATTATAATTGCCAATGTGAGGGCACAAGCTACGAGATGTTCACGGTGACGTTGGTCCATCTCAACGTTTTCCGTTCTTGCATATATATATATATATATATATACAATCACGAGGAATATACATTTGCGTGTGAGATTAATCTTTCCCGCAATTTCACCGTGTCTATTCCTTTGTTTCCCAAGTACGTTTTACGATTACGTTTCGATCTATATATATATATATATATATATATATATATTAGCGTGCGGCAAAAATATCGGTATTCTTCTTTCCGGATCGTAGCAAAAAATATTATTATATAGTGATAGGAATAAGGGAATAAATGAGGTAAGGTGGGCACGTAAAAGGGGAAGCAACCCGTACAATGGAACAAATAATTTTATAAAAATTTTCGTACCAACATTGGTAGATGTGCGCCGACCGGCGCATCAAACTGTGAGCGGAAGGCCAATACTTCTAATACCTTGCTGTAGTTACTTGAGTCTATGCACCAGAGAATCAGATGAATATGGGGTCATCCATACCGGTACGGGTTTTCCACAGTTTCCCCATACCCTCGGCAAATGCGGTATTCGCTCCGGGCTTTAAACGTGTCGACATCTAGTGGTCAAAAATGTAGTACTAATGTCGGACCGTTACGTACTGTATAATATGTAACGACACAAAAATATATTTATAATGAAATGTAATTGTTTAGTTTTCAATATTTATCACAAGAATTACAAGTTGTACAACTATTGATACATTGCCAATAAAAAAAAGGTAAGTAAAGTTTCCTGAACCTTCATGAAAAATTCATGAACCTTTTTAAATGAACTTTAACCTGTACGGTTGTTCATAGACTGACGTGAATGTGAAATATTTATGTATTTTTGCTTAGCTGAAATGTAGTGAATATCAAGCACAGCGATCTTAACTATTGAAAATATAAAGGCATAAATATTCCATACATTTGTTGCACCTAAACGAAAAAAATTTACCTCATATGTTATTTTTCACAGGTTGAGGTTGAAATGAAAAATGAACTTTTTCATAAAAACAGGATTTAAAAAAATAAGCCACAGCATTTCATTTCAACCGGAAACTATTAAAAAAGGAAAGCAACTGATAAAAGAAAAACATCCCACGTAGAAATTTCAATAGGGTCCAATTCGGGAGGATTTGAGGTTGTCTGACTGCCGCGGCAGGGCACTTATAAGGAAACCCGATAGCGCCCTGATAGAAAGTGTAACGTTCTGTCACATATGGGCCTTATCTGGCTGTCTGATCCGGCCGTTATCCGGTTGCCTGGTCAGGCGTTTATAATGCTGCCTGATCAGGTCATTATAATGTTGCCTAATCAGGTCCTTATAATACTTCCTTACGTAGCCAGTACTAATACATGCTCGTACACATACACACTCTACAATATATTAGATGAAGTAAAAAGTTCTGAGCGTTTTTTCGCTTTATTTCGACGATGAAATTATCATAGTTAGGATTATCCGATATAGATAAAATATGCGCCGTTTTGTTCGATAACTTTTGTCCATTTTGAAGGCAATTTCATAATTCCGCGATTGAAGAAGTCCTCGTCCCTATTGGTAAAAAAACTTGACCAGCTCATTTTCACAAGCCTCTCTTGAAGCCATCAAGAAAATTTTGTAAATGCTTGGAAAGGTGATAATCGCTTGGTGCCAGGTCTGGACTATACGGCGGGTGCGATAGAACCTCCCATCCAAGCTCTGGGAGCTGCTGGCGCGTCGTTAAAGATGTGTGCGGCCTGGCGTTGTCTTGATGGAACCCGACACCCTTCCTATTGGCCAATTCTAGCCGCTTCTGGTCGATCGCCTGCTTCAATCTGGTCAGTTGTTGACAGTAGAGGTCCAAATTGAGTGTTTGGCCCGATGGGAGCAGCTCATAGTGGATGATTCCCTTCCAATCCCACCAAACACAAAGCAAAACCTTCTTGGTCGTTAATCCGGGCTTGGCGATCGTTTGAGCCAGCTCAACGCGATTGGACTACGATCTTTATCGGTTGTTGTTCTCGTATGTAACCCATTTTTCTTCGCCAGTCACCATCCGCTTCAAAAATGGGTCGATTTCGTTACGTTCCAGCAAAGAATCGCAGGCATCAATTCGGTCCAAAAGGTTCTTTTGCGCCAATTCGTGCGGCACCCATACATTGAGCTTCTTCTTGACACCAGCCTTATGCAAATGGTTCCAAACGGTTTTTTGGCTAATCTTCAGTTCCTGGGCAATGGAATAAGTGCTCACATTCCGGTCCGACTCGACGATTCCCATGATTTTATCGACATTTTCGACGATTGGCCTACCAGAGCGTGCCCCATCTTCGTCGTCCATATTACCAGAACGGAATCGTTGGAACCACCGTTTTGCTGTTGCATTCGATACTGTATTGGCTCCATAAACAGCACAAATTTTTTTGGTCGCCTGCTCTGCCTTTTCACCTTGGTCGTAGTGGTACTGAAGAATGTATAGAATTTTCTCTTTTTTTACCTCCATTTTGAAACGCTGTAACACACAACTGGCTTCACCAAACACAAAACTGTCAAAGAACTTGTTCACGCTGCCTGATCAAAATTTCTAGTCGGGATGCTATTAATGTTGGAGAGCTACGGGAAAATGAATGCAGTTATCGTATAGAGCATGGACTTACATATGTAAGACCATGGTATAGATGCTTGAGTTATAAGACAAACTTCTGTAACATCCTCACCATACAAAGTAACACCAAATGTAAGTTTCATTTTTACTTAATTGTTAATATTGATTCATATACATACTTATTATAATTATCTACAATTAAATTTTCAGATTGATGCAAATCGAAAAGTCACAAAAGTTTCCTGTGATTGCGTATATAATAGGAGCGACAAATGTAATCATATCGCAGCTGTGATAGAATATATTAATAATGATGAAATCTTGTCAAAAACCAATCATGAACAAGAATGGGGAATATAAAAAAAAATTATGTTCATTGTTTCTTCCCGTATTTTTACACCAAAATAGACAACACGTAGAATGTCCCATTTTTTATAGTAAACTCCGTATGTATGTATGTAATGACAAGTCACCCACAATAATTCACTTTTTGTCCACTTCGTGCGCTACAATTTTTTTTTCGTATCCCCACCAAGCGACTGGCTCGAAGCGAATAAGACGGCTATGGATGAAACGGAAGTTAGGTCAGATTAGCGAAGTGCGGGTAGGGAATGATAGAAAAGGGTTCAATTGGGAAGGGTAATACGTAAAAACCCGCAAGGGTAAACGTTGGAAACACAGGAAAATAGAAATAAATAAATTCTCGTGAAAAGAGAGTCCTATAGGTCAATTTCAAATTAATGGCGCAGCCATTTTTATGTATTTTTAATATGTGCTTAAAATCGTAGTTTTTGATCTCCCAAATGAAAAGTACAGTTATAGAAAATGTGCCCAGAAGTCGACGAAATTTTTTTCCAGAAAAACTTCGCTACGGGTATGAAGACTCCAGTAGAAATTTGTTTTTATCGAGTAAAAAAAATTTTTTGCAATGCCTGCCCCGAAAGTGCGATTTTCGATTGGTGTTTAGCGTGCGGAAAGTGGCTTATTTCTCAACGATGCTTACTTTCCCGCACTAGTGCGGGAATGCGAGACTTTCCCGCACTAGTGCGGAAAAAAATCTATTTATAGCTCACTTTACCGCATTGATTCACGAAAAAACGGTTTTGTTCACGGTTGATAGTTTTTTGTTCTACGATTTTGGACCGATCGAACAAACTTGAATATAACGACATTCATGTGATATGAAACGTCAACTTATCAAAGTTGACGTTTGAAATGTGAAAAAATAAGAATTGGTTATGGTTATTGGTTATTGGTTTTGTTGAATCTCAAAACCCACTTTCGAGACAGTCATTGCAAAAAATAATGTATGGGACATGTGCGAAAAAAAAAGAATTACATCGCGCGTAAGTTGCCGAATTCGCCTCGACTTATTGTGCATTTCTCACTCGTATTCGTGTGAAATGCACCATAAGCCTTCGGCTCATGCGGCAACTTCACGCGCGATGGAATTCGTTGTTTCCCGCACTTGTAGCATAAATTACTAATTCAGTTGAGTTATCCAGTAAAAAAAAATTCTCGCGAAAACAGAGTCCTATAAGTCAATCTAAAATTAAGGCGCAACCACTTTAAGGTATTTTTAAATTTTACTCCAAAACGTGGTTTCCCATGTCTCAAATCAACAGGACGTTTCCAAAATGTGCTCAAAAGTCGACGGGAATAATTTTTCGAAAAACTTCGCTACGGGTACGAAGAATTCAGTGAAAAAAAAATTGTTTGCAAAAAAAGAGTCCTATCGATTAGTTCCAAAATATAGCGCAGTCATTCTCATTTGTTTTTCATTGTTATGGAATATTTTGTTCGAGTTATTCGAAAAATTAACCTTCCGATAGACATACCAAAAATATTTCAAAGGATAAAAAAAAAATCGTATATTTTATACTACAATCACCAAAGTGACATATCAAAGTGCGCATTCCTCGCTCGCGAGCGATTCCGACAGCCACGTCTCACCGGCAGTTCACACGCACCTCGCTCGCGTAAATTAGCCTCATTACTTTTTACCATCTCATTTCTATAACGCCATTCGAAATTGACAAAAGATCTTGAAAAATACGATAAATTCCCATGGTATTCGCGTGGCTTCATTCGAACACGATTTTTTTTTGTCTCGCTTTACAGTACGCGTTCCTCGTGTTTGTGCGAATATAACGAAAGAATGAAAATCGCTCGAATGCACTCGCATAATAGATGGCGCGCATCAATCGCATTTCTCGCCTCGCGATGGGCTCGTCTAAAGTAATTGCTACATACGGAGATCACATCGTTATGAGCATTATACACGCGTATATATACGCACATGTATTGAATATACATATATATATATATATATATATATATATAATATGCAACATTGCTTTATTTCTATATATATATATAGAGAAAAAAAGCAATGTTGCATAGAAAAACGCCTCCATATACGAATGGATCTTCTATCTCTTTGCATATCTATCTTAGATCCGTAGGAGGCTCCGTAGGAGTTTTAAACCAGCCAGAACTCGGTTAATTTCAAAACGGTATAAAA